>MU224370.1:411766-436214 GCA_018584345.1 Thuja plicata
CCTATTTGCCTCCATTTTATTTGTATTATCTTGCTAACCAACAATTCATCCCCATAAATCACCAATAGGATTACTAATAGCTTTAATAGTTTTTCAATCATATAATTTAGCATATCTACTTTTGTTCTATAAAGCAAAAAAGCTCTCCAACTTTTATAAATTTCTTGCTTCTACAAGTTGTCCAACAAAGCTTGTTGTTAAGGTCTATCCAAAGATATTTGTAATTTGTTACTTCTTCAAGGAGTTCCCCTTCAAAATAAATATTTATTGTGATATTGCTATCAGGATTAAACTCTATAGTTTTTTTTTGTGGAAAATATCTTCTACTTATCAAATGTTTATTATTATTATTAATATTTTTCAGTTGGAGAAGATATAATGCTCTCACTAGTGTCACTTGCATACCCACCTTCTTGGAAAAGTACTTGAAGGCCTTTGAGTCATCATTTAGCCGGTGAGCAGACCATGCAATCAAAATGTAATCATCTCTGTATAAAAAAATCCTTACAACATATTTTGCCAAAAGAGTTAAATGCCTCTATATAAAAGAAACCTTATAACATATTCTACTAAAAGAATTAAATGCCCCCTCTTCAAAGATCTATCCATTCATTGATTTGTTGATATATAAGCCAACCATGACAAGGTATAAAGGGCATCCTTGCTTCACTTTGATGTTGCTCCTAAAGCTTTTTAAAATACACTTGATTTTTTTTTAACCTTTTAATAAAGCCTATGATATACTCCTCTATATTATTGTACACTGTTGAGAACTTCCATTTTGCTCCATATTTTATTTTCTAATTGTTTTGTCCATTTTTTTTTTTAAGTCCACTAGATAATTATAAACTTTCTCTTTTGGTTTCATATTTTTTCAATTATACCTCAAAGTAATGACATGATCTATCATTATGTGTTTTGGTTTACCCGTCCTTATGCCCCTTTGCCTTTTTCTTTTATCCACAAACTAATTCTATTCTTTAGCATGCTTCCAAACAACTTTGCAAATAGTTGATTGATCATGATGATTTCTAGTAGTTAGTGGATTGTTTACCGTACTTGTTGTAAAGAGAGACATTGTTAGATTGGTTGTCCAAACTCATGGAAAACCATACTAAATGACATTGTTGAATATCTTCTTGATTTAAGAAACTAGGTTGTTTATTCCTTGGTTTAAATCCTTTGCTTGTAAACAATCTATATTGAAGTACATGTACATTCTATAGCTCACACCCATGTTATAAATAAATCTAGGTATATTTATAAATAATGAACATATACATTCTCATAGCTGCATAAATGACACCCACTTACTTTGCTTCTTACTCACACCATTATTTTTTATATTCTTAAAAAATCTAAAATTTAACAATCATCCTCTACTTTAATATAATTTTTTAATAAAAAATCTAGGTATCAAAATCAATAAATTGTGTGTGTACTTCATTTAGCCTTACACACGATTTCTTATTAGAAAATCTTCAATCACAACTCCCGTAATATTCTCTATCATGGTCCTTACGTAATGTATAAAATTAAATTAGATATCTCGCGGACACGTGGCAAAACCTTTCGTATTTGCCACATGACATTGGGACGTTGTAAAAAATCATAAACCATAGTAAACTAATCTAAACCATGGTTAGAGAAGGATGAGTTTATTCCGGCGCCTTTCTTCAATATAACTTTTCAAGACAGACTTGAATCGATTTTTGCTCTGCACTGCTTAGCCATTGCTGTTTGCGAATGTGTTCCGCCATAGAAAACAATAAAATGGAGGAATCGTGTGTATCAAATTCTACGGAAGAACAGCGAGGGAAGTTGCGTAGCATGTGGCAGCTCGCGTCTGTGCTTAATTTCTTTCATGTAAACCATTTTTGAATTTGAACGAACGAGTTAAAAGATTTCTTGTATTCTTCTGTTTTTTGAAAATACGAAGAAAGTAAAAGGGTTTAAAATGCAGGTTTTTCGCCCTGTGCTGGAAATCGGAGCAAAGTTTTCAGCGGAGGATTTGGAGGCAGCTCTCATCACCCCAAATGTCATGCTTTCAGACATTCATATTTCACTCTTGAAGGCAAGTTAGCTTTCAAGATTAGGGTTCAAATAAGACTTGCTTGAACTAAAGTTCACGTTTTGTGTTTGGTTTTAAAGTAGACTTCGTTTCTTATTTTATTGATGCAAGCTTGATGATCAAACAGAAGTAGAGTAAAATTTTTAGTAGCAGGTAATCGAACTTTTTCTTTACTATACTTGTAGGTTTCCGTTGATTCTTGAACACTTTAAAAACTTTTTTGGGTTTGTTAATCTTTGTAACAAAACATTCAACCGTTAATTTTCAGAAGTATAATTCAGTCTAGTATATCTGTACTGTTTTTTTTAAAACCCAGTCAATATTAAAAAATAAATTAAGAATTTTGAAGCAGAAAGGGCAGGTCCTGGACATGAGCGGAATGGTTGACATGATAGTTAGTATGGTTATTTTGTACTTAAATCTCGAAAATGTTGCTTCGGTGTTCTTCTTAAATAAGTTTGGAGTACATACATTCTTCTTAAATAAGTTTGAAGTGCATACATTTATTGAAATCTGCGCCAAAACTGTCAATGCAACGTCTAAATTAACTTCACAAGGTTTCTATTTGTAGAGTTGCAAAATAATTTTGTTCTTTCTCTTCAATGCTTCCACTTTAGCAAAACTAAAGCGAGACTATTAGATTTTTATGGTTTTTAGGATTAGGTGATTTCATTTTGAATCAAGCCTTGTCCTTCGGTTGCCAGAATTTTCTTGCTACCAGCTACCAGAGTGTGGTTCCTGTTAGAGAACTTTTCACAGATGAGCTTTGAAATTTGGCATCCTACTAGACACAAATTAGCAATTGAATCCTGAGCCACATCAGCTTAATAAGAAGAAAAATAATCTAGTATTTTGACTAGGTTCCTTTATACCTTGAAAATGCCTTATTTTTTTCTTAAAAATAGGAAGCACTTGAGTGCAACTACAAGAATGCTTGATAAGCACACAGGCTGCAAGCATCAGAGTAACCAAGTTCACGGTACTACAACACTGGAGGAAGATCATCCGGCTTCTCCACCCTGCCACTAACATGAATGTAGCTCTGCACTATGTAGCTGAGCAATTAACCACTCCGCTGTTGAATCACTCAGCAATGGCCGACATTATCTTTATATTGTTAAAACTTAAGAACTAAAATATAAGGGAAAGATTGGAATTAATCCGTGAATCTTGTAATTGTCTTTGAGATAAAATAGTCAGGGTTTCTATGGGGATGCCACCCCACCCTTGAAAAATATTAAAAAACTTACAATAAAGCCAATGAAGGCCAAGATAGCAACACAAACACTCACTAATTGTTGAAGTGCTTCCAAAACATCATAGCAAAGAAAGCCTGCTGTTAGAAATCATGTTAGTGTTCACATTAGTAAGTATAATAATGTGCTTGAAGTGAAAATAAAAGTGAGTTGCGAAACTATTCTAGGTGATAAAATATTTATTTAAGGAGTGCTTGTTTGTACGTTTGTTGAGTTGTTGAAACAACTTGGTATATTAAGGAGTTGTTTCCTACAAAATAGGATATTACAATCCTATAAATATGTTATAGTTTATTGAATGAAGGGGTGGAATATAGAAACAATATTATTGTGTAGAAATTTTTCATGTTTGTCTTGTATGATTCCCCATTTGTTTGATATGTTATCAAAGCAAGAGAATATCATGGGATTGTTTCATGTGATTGAATCGGTCATTTTATTAATGCATTGAATTATCATTGATGAAAATGATAACTGGTCATGATATCTTTGGCATGTTGTGACTGACATCGTAGGCCCATCTTGCCTGTAGAAGGTATTCAATATTATTGTGAAGATCTTCTATTTCGCTCAGTTCTTCAATTGTTCAGTGATTTTGCAGAGGCTCACTTTCGCTAGCTTCAACTTCAGCCTTCTCTCATTCATTACATCTTCGAGTATATGGTGTGCATGAAATTGTCTTCGTTGATGCCCACGATGCCACTGCCATAGGCTCTTCATCGAGCATTTGCTGTGATCTTTGCTTGGATGATGGATTTCATGATTTTCATTGATTGGGCCGTCTCCTTGTGTCATGATTGACAAATTTCATATACTGATTTGGTGCTATCATCGTGGTTTGCTCGGTGCTCTTTGTTTGCTTTCTATGGTGATCCTCATCTGTGCATGCACTATCTTCATCCTTGCGAGGTCATCATCAATGACTGTGGGTCGTGCTTGGACTAGTGGAATCTGGCTTGAAATCAGTCTCTGATTGGTGGGTTTCCGGTCGATTTTGGTGTAGAAATAGCTTCGATTCAGAAAATCTGTGCTGTTGGGATCGGGATCCAAGTAGAAGCATTGATGCGATTTCTCCTTTCAAAAATTGCAGGATCAAATTACAACTGTGTTCTTTACCTTCACTCAGGAGAATAGGAGAATAGGAACCGCTGACTTCTATTTCAAGCCAAGAGACTCGTTTGGTAGCATAAAGACAAGTATGATGCATTTTACAAGGATCATGTGTTTGATGGACAAATCTGTAATTTTTTTAATTTTTCATTCTAGAGTCTCTCAAAATGCATGGGAATATCATAATAAAGCCTCTTTTAATCCTAGCGCCTATTCATTTGTATTTTAAGAATTCAAATACTGAGCATGCATTCATAACTTTTGCTAGTAGTATTTTCATGGTCTATCTTCATTAATAGGGTCTATATTCACAAGTTATTAATGGTCATGTTAAAAGTATAAAAAAATAATAACATTATTTTATTTGTAATTGGATGCACTTTCACTTGTATGTGACATCCACTTTATGGGGGGGCATTCTAAAATTGAACTTCAAGGTCAAATTTGCTAAGAAGCAAATCTAATGGAAGATGGAGGCAACAAAGGAAGGAGGACAATCAACGTCCTTTCGTCAATCACCAACAACGAGGCCGCTTATCAACTCTGGTGGCATTTCATTTTGCATTCTTTTCCGTATGGTGTGTGAATGCTGGAAAAATGTTTGTATTGGAGAGCAAATGATTGTAGAGGTCCTCTGATTGTGATGATCCTTTGATTGCCGTACTTGGTTGGAAGATGATCGTTCAATGAGTATGTTCATTGGCAATAGTAATCATGTGGAGCAAGATCTAGACAACAAGATCCGAACAATAGTATGCAATATGATATGATTTGCTTTTCACTGTTAGTATTCCTGGTTGTGTGAATAAGTGGAAATTTCACGTTGTGGGGGGGAATAATAACCAGTGTTCCATTCCCATTTCGTGCCAAAATGACTAAAGTCAAGGGCAACTTCCAGTGGCAGTGACGGTTGTCTATGCTGTTCGAGATCGAGTGGCAGCGATTGATAACAATGAATACAATTAAGAATATTGCGTTCTTATGGAATGTAATGTGAAACCTTTTCTAATATGTTTTTCAGATTTGTGATATGTATGTTGATGTCTATATAACTTCCCTGATGTACAAGCATAGTGGCGAACAAAAGCACCAGAGCAAGTTAGTTCATGGATCTTGAAAGGGTTTGTGGGAGGCTCCAGAAAACCACACAAGGTGGACAGTTGATAGGTTCTTGTTCACGTCAAGGTTTGTGGTAACCCTGTTTAAAACTATTGAAGGAGAGAGACTTTCTTTTGTATCAAGGTCACGAGCTACGAGAATGGGCATGCTACAGGGGTAAGCATATTGCAAAGGAGTGTGTGAATGTTTTTCTACCATGTTCACACTAAGGGGGGGTGTTAGAAATCATGTTAGTGTTCACATTAGTAAGTATAATAATGTGCTTGAAGTGAAAATAAAAGTGAGTTGTAGTAACAACTCATGAAACTATTCTAGGTGATAAAATATTTATTTAAGGAATGCTTGTTTGTGCGTTTGTTGAGTTGTTGAAGCAACTCAGTATATTAAGGAGTCGTTTCCTACAAAATAGAATATTAAAATCCCATAAATATGTGATAGTTTATTGAACGAAGGGGCGGAATATAGAAACAATATTATTGTGTAGAAAATTTTCATGTTTGGCTTCTATGATGTCCCATTTTCTGATACCTGCTTCAACAACTTACAAGACATGTTCTAAACTAAATATGATTAGCATGGGATCTAAAAGTCACGTGAATAGAAGAGATTTTGATTCCCATTCCTATTTTTTCAGAGATTCAACGTAACGTTCTATTTCTTCTTCACTCTCACCTCTTGTGATTAACTGAGGATACAGCTAGTAATTTAAGGAGGTCAACCCTTTCAAGCTTTGAGCAGTCTATCTCAATATTCCCTTCAGTTACCTGCTGTCATGTCCCTGACGGTGACTTGCAGCTCCTGAAGTGTTTTAATAATAACACTTAATAATAAAATATATATTATTAATAATATTAATATAATGTTTAATATAATACTTTTACTGGGCTGACCATGATAAAGAGCAGTGATTAACTTTGAAAGGAGGTGTCCCTTGCCAAATGAAGGGGTGAGATATAAGAGGGAGAAGAAAGGCCTTGGGAGAGGGCATCAATTAAGATTAGAAAAAGATTCTGAATTCTGAATTGAACCCAGAACAAAGCAAGTAAGATCAGATCTAATTTTAGCGATTGTACTCAGACATAGATAAAGGATTAATCAGGTAAAACTGTAAAAGAAGTGATTTACTTTGAAGAGCAGCAATGGACATTTAAGGAGCAATGATTATCTTTACAAGGCAATGATAAAGGATTTAGAAGAGCCGCGATCAAGGAATTATAAGTGATTCATATGATTATAACATGGAGCAACGATTTGAGGAGCAGATAATATAGCCCGAGGAGCAGCAATAATTAATGAGTTGTGTTTTAAGGCAGCGATTACAGTTTACAAATAATGATTATGTTTGAAGGCATTGTTTATAATATATATTAAAGACAACAACCATAGTAAACAAAGGAAAGTTTAAAAGCAATGATCATCTCTAAACTAAAAGTCATGTCCTCTTGTAAAAGGTTGTCTCCTTTCCAAGAAATGTCTCCCTTCGTGAAGGCATGAAGATATAAAATGAAATATGGAATGTGTGGGGATAAAAAGGAGAATAGATGGATCAAGAAGCAGAACCTATAAGAGTAGATTGACCCCAAGTATTTGTAAATAAGTAATGAGATCAGTAAATCATTGTATATTGCAGGCATTAGCATTACTGTTCAAATTTGATTTCCAATCTGTCTGTAAATTTGCTGCAACCAACTATAAGGTTAGGAAACGAGTATAAGGAGGGAGAAATTGTTATGAGGACCTCTTCTAAGTACGGCACCTCATAGTGGTGACAGATAGTGCCATGGGGCCAAGGGGGTGCAAGGAATGCCCTGCTCTTGGGCTTGGAAGGGAAGGATGCTCTGGATACCCTATTGTGACTTCCCCTCCAACAATGGTTGATTTTTGGAATGAATTTAATGTGATTGCAATCATAGATAGTGAATAAGGTGGCATGAGTTGGGAGAGCAGTTACAAGTGTTCTTGCTAGGCACACATGAAGGATGGATGGCGGAAGATGTGATGTCCCCAGATTAGCAAGTTCTGGGAGCCTGATTGTGGTCAGCTCATCATCACGACCCTCGTGAGTTGACAGTATGTTTTGGGGATCTCAGTGGACAGATTGGCTCTTTTTAGTAAGTCTGGACTTACTATTTATAATAAGTCATTCTGGGACAGTTACTATTTTTGGCAATGTAGTGGGTGACCAGGTTGATCAGCCATTTGACTCATTTCCAGCAGTGAATGCAAGTTTTATCACTTGAGTGCATATTTGTTAATTAATTAATATTAATTAATAACTATATGTTATTAATTAATAATAAAGCCATATTATTGTAATAATACTTTATTATTATAATAATTTAGAAGTTGCTATCCTAGAGAATGGTTAACTGATATATCATTTTGGAAACTATGGCTGCCGAAGGGTTATAAATATGGATTCATTCTTAGAGCTGATCATCGAATGTTTTTATATCAAATCTTGTCTGGAGAATTGTCTGTGATTATCTGAGCCCTTGCTGAAGTATAAGGGTCAAATTAGTTTCGGGAAGATTGATTCTTCTTGAACTAATCATCAATTGATTGCTGAAGTATAATCAATTGCGATTCCTTCACACTGTCTGTTTGTAGCTTGGAGGAAGAAGTATCTATATTCTGTTTGAACTGGGACCTGCATAAGAGGTCAGGCTGTTACGACATGCTAAGGAGTGGTAGCTGAATTCGAGACTGTTGTGTGAGGTGTCCAACCCTCACACATTACGGGTTCTGCACATTGAAGATTTGGAGGAGGGCGGGGTGTGTTTTTTTGCTCCAGCAGCAGCCACGCGTGGAGACCACTTGCTAGAGACTTGCTACAGGTTATGCATCTTTGGACGTGGGTGAAGTAGTAGCTTCTAAAGCTACGGTTAGGGGTTGCGGGTGAAGTAGTAGCTTCTAAAGCTACGGTTAGGAGCTGCGGGTGAAGTAGTAGCCTCTAAGGCTACGGTTAGGGGCCGCATGGAGAAGTAGCTTCTAAGGCTACGACTTGGGATCGCGTGAAGACTGTGCTGGGTGGTGTGAGCTACTACCAAAGAAACTAGAGGCATAAGGTATTTACAATTATATGCCTTTCATAGTTGAATAGCAATAATTACAATTTGCAATACTGGAAAACGTTGAACTATCTTTTCTAGAAGTTAGTAGATAAATCATTTTGAATAAATTGAATGTGCTGGTTTAGAAATAAAGAATTGAAATTACATATATGAAATCAAGGAGTTCTGCTGGATAATTGTTTGTAGAGAAGTTCACTTGAGAATTATCAAATTTTTATGCACAATTAAATTAAGTTAAAGGTAGAGCCAGGTTGGGCTCATTACAGTGGTATCAGAGCGGTTTCCTGCCAGCCTGCAGGGAAATCGGGTTTATTCTGATTATTACTATTCAAGGATTCAGTTATGGCAGATGATAGGAGATTCAACCCTGGTAGGCATTATTACAGGAGAGGCCAGTCACTCCCACCAAACAAAGATGATCCAGATATTTAGTTTGGCACAATACTTGGTGGTGATAATAATTCAGGTGGTTCAGCAGGTTCTGCAAGACCTGCAGCTGCTACTGAAGCAGTTATAGACAGGGAGGCTAGGGAAACCTTCAGGAACCTGGCAGCAGGCCAGCATCATGTAGCTGATGTTAATCATGAGCTGTCTGACACATTGAGACGGATCGTAATCTCGAGGGATCAGAGTAGGGAGAGGTCACGTGATGCTTCTATCACATCACATAGATCGTGGATTGACGACAGGCACAAGGATTATGAGCATAGAGTCCATAGAGATGACAGAGCAGATAGGGCAGGGGACAGGGGAGATCAATACAGACCCTAGGGGCCCAGATTTATGAGACCAGAAATTGATGCAGCCAGTGCTGATGCTGAAAATATCCCTTTTGTTGATGATATAGTCACACACTATGCTCAATGGGATGCCGTCCCTCCAGCCCTGAAACAAAATCGGAACTTTGTGAAATATCTGACCCAGAAACGGGAGCATGTGGGGAAGGCCAACACAGGATAGGCAGAGGATGGGACATAATGATTTGAGACAAGTGGCTAGCAAGATGATGCTAGCACATTTTGATAGCAGCGGTAGGGTCACTACTAGAGCTTGGGTCCACAAGCTCGATACCTACCTCGCACTGCGTCTGATGACTGAGGAGGACGCCATTAGATTTGCAGTTTTGCATCTAGATGGGACTGCACATGACTAGCGGTACCATGGATTGAGATCGCTACATCATGACCAGATTACTGACTATCAGGAATTTGTAGACAGGCTGATCGAGCACTTCGACAGGAAAGACCCAGAGGTTTATTTCAGAGAATTGGCTCAGTTGCGGCAGACAACTAGTCTAGAGGGCTTCATCAGCGAGTTTCAGCGCATATCTATCATGGTGTATGATATATCAGAGCGGAGGAGAGTGATGTTATTTTTGGAGGGGTTTGCAAAGCCACTCCGTGGATGGGTTAAGTCTTTGGACCCACCCGATTTATAGGAGGCAACGAAGAACGCTCGGGATCTTGAGGCATCATCTCAGAGCAAGGATGTCCCGAAGTCATCTAGTTCTCCCCCTGTTGATGAGGAGTCCCCGCCAGTTGTTGAGGACAAGGGCAAGTCCACGGGAAGATTTGATGATGTTTCGAGAGAGGACTTGAGGAGGAGACAACTTTGCTTTTGGTGCAAGGGGCCTTTCTCTAAAGGTCATACTTGTGCTCTGAGGCCGAAGGGGGCAGTAAATTGCGGCATGTGGGTTTACACAGATGAGATCGAGGAGTCATCGCAACAACATGAGGATGAGGGCAATGATGATCATACTGGGGATCGAGTCTATACAGTGTTGAGTGTTTACAACCTCATTTTTGACTCACATGTTCGGGATTTACATCAAGTGCAGAGATGGTCTGTGCCTAAGATGGATTGGTTTCAGGATGACCGGGGAGAGTCAGTGAAGTTTGGTATGAGGAGTTCTCCTGTTGAGTCATTGCCTGGTAATGTCCAGATCTCCACTTCATCAGCGCAGGCACTTGGGGTTATGATACAGGTAATATTACTGGTGTTGCTGATGTCATGGGTTTACAGTTGGTTCCGAGATAACAGGGATATCACGTGTTTCTTATGGGATCCTAGTGGAGGTATTAGTGAGATACTCGATTGGTTGAGGACAAGCAATTTTAGGGAGGGAGGACTGTGATGTCCCCAAATTAGCAGGTTCTGGGAGCCTGATTGTGGTCAGCTCATCATCACGACCCTCGTGAGTTGACAGTATGTTTTGGGGGTCTCAGTGGACAAATTGGCTATTTTTAGTAAGTCTGGACTTACTATTTATAGTAAGTCAGTCTGGGCCAGTTACTATTTTTGGCGATGCAGTGGGTGACCAGGTTGATCAGTCATTTCCAGCAGTGAATGCAGGTTTTATCACTTGAGTTCATATTTGTTAATTAATTAATAACTATATGTTATTAATTAATAATAAAGCCATATTATTATAATAATACTTTATTATTATAATAATTTAGAAGTTGCTATCCCAGAGAATGGTTAACTGATATATCATTTTGGAAACTATGGCTATTGAAGGGTTATAAATATGGATTCATTCTTAGAGCTGATCATCGAATGTTTTTATATCAAATCTTGTCTGGAGAATTGTCTGTGATTATTTGAGCCCTTGCTAGAGTATAAGGGTCAAATTAGTTTCGGGAAGATTGATTCTTCTTGAACTAATCATCAATTGATTGCTGAAGTATAATCAATTGCGATTCCTTCACACTGTCTGTCTGTAGCTTGAAGGAAGAAGTATCTAAATTCTGTTTAAACTGGAACCTGCATAAGAGGTCAGGTTGTTACGACATGCTAAGGAGTGGTAGCTGAATTCGAGACTGTTGCGTGAGGTGTCCAACCCTCACACATTACGAGTTCTGCACATTGAAGATCTGGAGGAGGTGGGGTTGTGTTTTTTTGCTCCAGCAACAGCTACGCGTGGAGACCACCTGCTAGAGACTTGCCGCGAGTTATGCATCTTTGGATGCAGGTGAAGTAGTAGCTTCTAAAGCTACGGTTAGGGGCCGCGTGGAGAAGTAGCTTCTAAGGCTACGACTTGGGATCGCGTGAAGACTGTGCTGAGTGGCGTGAGCTGCTTCCAAAGAAACTGGAGGCATACGGTATTTACAATTATATGCCTTTCATAGTTGAATAGCAATAATTACAATTTGTAATACTGGAAAACGTTGAACTATCTTTTCCAGAAGTTAGTAGATAAATCATTTTGAATAAATTGAATGTGCTGGTTTAGAAATAAAGAATTGAAATTACATTTATGAAATCAAGGAGTTCTGTTGGATAATTGTTTGTAGAGGAGTTTGCTTGAGAATTATCAAATTTTTATGCACAATTAAATTAAGTTAAAGGTAGAGCCAGGTTGGGCTCATTACAGTTACAAGTGTTCTCGCTAGTCACACGTAGATAGTGAATAAGGTGGCATGAGTTGGGAGAGCAGTTACAAGTGTTCTCGCTAGGCACACATGAAGGATGGATGGCGGAAGACCACATGAGGCCAAAAGGGATGGTATATTTGCTCATGGGCCTAAGGTAGAGAGTTGCTTTGGGCACCCTATTGTGTTCCCTTTTTCAGTGCTGTTATGATTGAACCTAAATAATAAATTATAGATATTACATGATTAAGATGATTATACGTTCTCTCACCCCATTGTATTTTCCTCAAACCCTTACCTTGGTTGACCAATGTGTTAAGGAACTCTAATCATAAGGAGGAGGATAAGGGGGGTTATGGAAGTGCGGAGCGGCTCTGGATTCCTCACTAGGTACACCCCCTTATATGGATGGCAAGGGCCACATGAAACCAAGAGGTTTGACATCCGCTCTTGGGCCTAGGGTAGAGGATTGTTTAAGGCACCCTAACATGCCCCTTATCTGAGCTATCCCACAGTTGAACTCCATCAATAAATTAAATATATTTCTATGATTAAAATAAGGTCCCTACCCCTTGTAGGAAACTCTATGCTTTTAATGTCTCTAATAAGGAAGATCTATTTTGTGGATTATGTCTCAGTGATTTCCTAATATGTTGCAAGATCTCAACCAGGTACATGGATGTTACTAGCTCTAATCTATTCCCTGTTGAAATATGTGATTCTAGGGCAAAAACAAGGGCATTCACAAAAGGGGACATTACACCTGCAGCACAATAACAATCTCTATCAACTACAAGCTGCTTCTTAAGCTCACTACCTTGTGCATCACTCACAAATTTTTCCATCTCAGAAATTCAATTATCCTTTTCCTCAACACACTTTTCTTCCTTTTGCTGCTTCTCTAGACTATTCTTCTCAGTTATAGAGCAACCTACCAATTCATTATGTGGTGCTGCATTCTTCCACTGAGATGCCCTACCTATGCATTTTTTAACTTTTTTTTGTAGTCATCCAATAGATGGTCCACATTAAAGCATTTCCATTAGCAAAAATCTAGATTCTTGCAGTTTAATAGTTATTGTTGTTTTCCCTCCAGGGTAAACAGGATTTAACAGAGACATACACAAAGTAAAGTACTCAACAGAGAATGTATAACAACATTTTATTCATAGATTCATCACTCAAGTACAAAGGTATTTCCGTACAAGAACATCCCTTCTTCTTTCGAGAGACTAAGTACATATAGGTACCGAAGGGGTGCGACGGTTGGCAACCGTGCTCCAACTAACTAGCCTCCGGTCACTAACTAATTCCCAACGACAACATTACATTATTCCCGACAACATCATCCCCCCCAAAAGGAAAGTCGTCTCCGGCGACTCACAACAAAATGAAGATGAAGTACACTGCATACAATAAGAAAATCACTGAGAAGAAGGGGCAGAGGGGGCGTCCCTGAGAAGTTGGAGACACCACCCATGAAGAGGATGCAGGGACCACCTTGCTGGCTGCGCCAAAAGTCCCTTTTCTGCTACCATCCAATGCTCAAGTGTCGAGTTCACCATCAATGCTGCTTTGAGTAGTTCTTTTTCGGTCACATTACATTCCTCCCGTGCCTGCACCAAACTTGTCTCCAAAACACGCTTTTCAGCTGTAGCCTCCACTAACTCCTGTTCAAATGATACTGTCTCCCTAGCCAATCTGACCTCGATAGCCACCCATGCCGCCTTCTCCACTTCCAACTCCTGGGTACTTTGAGCCAAGTGTTGCTCTACTGCCTCCAACCGGGTGGTCAGCTCCTTCCGAGCTCTCTGTGCATCCACCAAGGCAGCCTCACTCTAGCCGAGACATACTTTGAGTGCCTCAAAGTGTAGTACCCCTCTCAAAAGGCTTGCTCCAGTGCTCTCTCCACCACTGGCGTGCGGACAATCCATGCCTGCAGCAGCTCTGGGTCTCATCAACTGGTAACACTCCCCAAAGGCTGCCTCGTGCCGTACGACTTCTTGTTCTTGCCAGGCCATCGTTCTTGCAATGCCTTCCCTCAACTTCTGTTGGTTCGCAACCTCCAAATCCGTCTCCCTCTGCGGCTTAGGGCTTTCCTTCCAATGCTTAGCTTCAGGCTTCCCTCTCACCATAGGAAACAAACCCAATGCTTACCTTGACTGCTCCGATGCCCCAAACTCACAGTTGTAGTGTACCTCAAAAATAAAATGGGTGTTTGGGGGCAACGCCATTTTCGTGATTTTATTCCAATGCCATACTCTCTTATGGTGCCTGTGCAAATGGCCAATAACTATATTTTCTTCACTACTTGCTTATGTCCTTCCCTTCGGTGCCATATGCTATTTAATGTGAACTGTTCTTTATTTGTCGTCATTTTTTTTGCTCTCTCGTGCCTTCTTTCTTCTCCCCAACTTTCAAAATAGTTTAAAACACTACAACCTTGCTGGCTGCTGTACGCAAATGTATGGATTCCCTCCCTAACCAGACAAAATTTCTCCTTAATTAGTTGTATTCCATCTCGGAAATGCATGCCCTCCTCTCCGTCCGTACAACCCTCCTTAATAATTAAAAAACACCCGCACTCTTGCATTCGTTCGTACGGCTGTACGGTTACACTTTACACGGTACTCTTTGCTGTTCATACAACGTACGAAATTATGTTTCTTCGTCCCCGTCTGTACACTAAGCTGCTTCCTTCGCCTGTGCAGTGACCGTACGGTCGCGACTTAGCCTTGTTCCATGTAGATATTTCCCTCTTGATTTCATACTACCGTACAACTCATTTTTTATGTGCGAGACTCGAGTCCGTACGGGTGTTGGTTTATAGCTCTTTCCATATGGCCGTACAGCCATACGGTCTGTTAAAAGTTCGTTGTGCTTTTTTTTTCCAATCTTTTTCCATTGCCCATATGGTCGTACGACACTGTACGGGTTTGTACAACAACATACATACATTTTTAGACCTTTTTTTTCGTTTTTTCCGTACGGTCGTACGAGTCTGTACAACATCATGTTGTACGACACTGTACAGATTTTTTCAAATATTTTTTTCCCAATTTTTTTTTTTAAAAGATTTTTTTTTCAATTTTTTCCATTATCCGTACGGTCATATGGATCCGTACAACAACAGGCCGTACGACACTGTACGAATTTTTCTTTTTCTTTTTTTTTTTTTTCATTTTTTTTTCCGGATGCTTCTTCGGTCACCCGTATGGACGGCTCTCGGGTCGCTCTGTCGGCCTCTCGGGTCACTCTTTCCATCCTTTTGAGTGCCCTGTCATCCTCTCCGGGTAAGGTTTCACTTTGGACTCGTAGATGGCCTCATGTATCTCCAGTCCATCGAGAGTCCTCAACTTGATGGCCTCATGTATCTCCAGTCCGTCGAGAGTCCTCAACTTGATGGCCCCGTCGTAGCCGACTTCCCGAGCTTTGTATGGTCCTAGCCTTTTTACTTCAAATTTTCCTGGCTTAATCTCATTCTTTCCATTGTACTTCAGCACAAATTGGTTAGGGGAGGAATGCATCTTTCGTAGGTGCTTATCGTGCCCATATTTTCTCTGCTGTTGTGCAACCTCAGTTGCCCATTGGGCTATCATTCTTCTTTCATCTAATTTATTGAGTGTGCAGGCGCTCCCTCAAGCTTTCCATGTCGCTGAGTCTGTTTTCAATGGCGATCCCAAGGCTTGGAACCATAAATTCTATAGGAACCACGATCTCTCACCCGTAAATTAGAAGGATAATAAAGATTTTGAAGGTTGCGACCTTCCACTCAGGATTCCAATCGTCGCCAACAAGAATGATCTTAGGTTCCTCTTCCTTCCCCAGATTCATTGGTTTGACAGACGACTCCTTATACTCTTCGCTTACTTTCGCATCCCCTTCCTTGCATTCACCGTACTCTAGGGGAAATGTTTTCGGTTCTTCCTCAATACCTAGTACATTGCATGCTTGTCAGAAGAGTTTGTAGTCCTCTATTTGCCAGTGGAAGAGACCGTTCATGGAGTCGGCTTCATCTCCCGAACACTTCCAATTCTAAGACGCCTTCTTCGTTAGGTTCCATGCAACTCCTTCCTTGATCCCTTCAGCCGTTCTAACTGTCAGATTCTGATTCTGAAGAAGAGGCTATCTCTTCGCTCACCATCTGGGTGCAAAGGTCGATGGTGAACTTCCTCCCCCCATTCTCCATCGAGAGGGTGTTTTTCTTCCAATTGTGGTTTACCTTCGCCATGACCAACCACCCTCGACCTAGAATGGCATCGTAACCCTTCTTTTTGAAAGGTATCACCACAAAGTCTAGTACAAATGGTTGCGAGCCAATGGTGATCCGTTGTGCCATCAGCGTTCCAAGGGGTTTGATACCCTGTTGATCGGTACCCAATAAGTTGAAGGTTGGGGGCCACAATGTTGGCTTGCCCAATTTCTTCCATGTCTCCTCCGGAAGGACGTTCACCACTGACCCTCTGTCCACTATAGTGTCTGTCAGGATGGTGCCAAGGATGCCCATCTCGACGACTGCCAGGTACCTGCCGCTGTTTACAACAAGTATCATTGGGTCAGTTCCAGACCCTCCGGGGATGTCCGTACGTGTGATATTTGGTCAGTTAAAAATGCAAAAACAATTGCATTCTCTTCCTAGTACATTGTTTAGATGTTTTGAAGTCTTTTGCAAACATTTCTATTGTTATCAATTGCAGTTAAGCACATAAGAAGCAATCTACAAGATATCCCCTTTGTGTGAAAAGTGTTCGACGAAATTTTCAAGATAAAAAATTAGGAGATTGGAATCAGGATTAGTAAGGGATATTACATCCCCTAACCAACTCCGAAGGGCCTATGGGAACCCTTGGAGTAGGCTAATGGGAAGCACAACTGTTTAGGTGTGAGAAGCGGACATTATGATAAATCATCGTGCGAGAAGGGGGCGTTGCAGTTTTTCACTATATGTGGGTGTTGTTAATCATCCATGGTAATTCTCGTTAGTTTGCCCATTAAACCTTTCTGTTACAAGTGCTTCTCCATGGCAGAGCAAAATTTAAAATCAGGAATGACATGGAACCTCAAGATCTAACTCATGATAGAACTGAAACTTTGCAAGATTGGCTAAATGCTTAAATCGAACTCATATTTCTTTCTAAAGGCATTTCCGGTTTCTTCAATAACATACTCTCTTATGATTTTAGATGATTTTCTTGATATGCCTAGTTATGTGTGTCCTTTTATTATCTGATGAGCTGGATTCCTCCAACATTTCACTTGTATCATTTTTCAACTAATATTTTAGTAAATGATGCACAGGTGTCTATTTTGTCCAGTACCTTTCTTAGCATGCCAGTGTTAGCCTGCAATGTCCCCAAATTTGCCCCAGGTTACAATCTCTTATCTGAAAAAAGGAGGGTTTAGAGATACCTTTCAATCCGATTGAAGCCTTGCAACACAATTAGGTTTTATTTATAATCATATTTCATAGTCAGATTACCCTAATTAAAAAAATATCATATAGATTGAATCAATAGATTGCAACAAATAATTTTTAAGGTGATCTAATCATAGAAGTGATAAGGGTAGGAGACTTGATGAAGTGCCCGAAGAAACCTTCTACCCTAGGCCCAAGAGCGGATAAATCATCCCCCTCGGCCTCATGTGGCCCGTGCCATACATATGAGGTGGTGTACCTAGTGTGAGGTCCTATCATCGTTCTCATTCATCTCACCATTCCTAACTTAGCTTCAAATGATTGAATACCCTTTTTACCATGGTAGGGATGTGAGGATAATTCACCGTAGGGTGCCTCGAGAATCTATCCTTCCTAACCCTAATGGCCCGTTTGGACGCAGGCATATCGGCCGATATTCCAGAATACCGTATTCCGAATACACTATCCCTTGTTTGTGGTCGTCAGCAAAGGATGGAATTGGAATTTTGATATTCCAATTTTACCCAAAAAATGGGCATATCATCTTCCACTTGAAAAGGTGGAATTGGAATATTAGCTCGCATTCCACTTTCAAATGCTCATTTTATTTGCCGTCGGGTCCGTTTTTGCAGTGAATAATAGTTTTGATGTCCGAAATTTCATTTCCGCCAAAGATTTCGGGGGTCTGCGAAGAAGGCTATTTCTTTTCACTGTGCGCTGAGATTGCCAGAGAGAGACTCAGAGTCCGAAAATGTGCGGGAGATCTGAAATCATTCTTTTCGGTTACAAAATCACCGCGCAGAGAAAATCCCTCCGTTAAAAAAGCAGTGAATGTCACTCCCCTGCGCCGCTCGGAGCGTTTGAAGGACAAACCTCTTCCGATTTCCTACACCACACCCCGTGTATATTCTTCCTTTTCACCATTTCATGCCATTTTAATGTTGGGCAATGCGTTCATACATAACTAAATCGAAATGTATGTAGCTTTTCTGACTTTTTTAATTCTCTTAACTGTAGATTCGGAAAAGAAGGATTTCTTTGAGCTCGCTGACGATTCCCTGTTTTGGTGAACCAAACATGTCATGCCATATTCCGGAAATCATTTTGAGAATTTGATCTTCCAGAATTTCATTTTGAGAATTTGATCTTCCAGAATTGACTATATCTGGCATATGGTATTCCGTGGTCCAAACGGGCCCTAAAGGCAGTCCACTTGTTCCCCTTCGCCCCCATGGGGACTCTCGGGTCACAACCGTGAGGTGGCGTGCTTTAAAAGGTGACCTCATCGCCATTCTCCCAACAGTAATTGCCCCACTTTCCTTACCATTATTGGTTTCAGCAGTCAGGAACATAACATCTTTTACGTTAAGCTATTATACTATCAATATAACTATAAATGGATAAATCAGATAATTGTAAAATGTATATTAAAATATTAATATATAAATGCAAATAAGTCTGAAGTAATCACTTATTATATTCTGAAATCAAACAAAATATTTATCATCACAATTATGTATCAAATGATACTCATACCAAGAATCCGATATATCTGATTTATTCTCCTTTAATACTTATCTCTGCTGATGATTGAATGATTAATATAGACTGTTTGAAGTGATTGAAGAATTGATTGCAGGTCTCTTTGCTTAATTCCCAATTGATGTTTGATGAATGAGAATTATTTCCTTTGATTTGATGATTTGATATATTAGTGAATGATGATTGATTGAATATGGAATTCATAGATTGTGGAGTGATGTTTGAGTGAGTGCTGATTTGATGTATTTGTAAGTAATGATAGATAAATGATCCTTGAATAGTTGGATTGATTTCTCCTTTATACATTATTGGTGAAAGGGTCACCACCTTTCATAAGAATTGAGTCACCACTTTCTATTGTGGCCATTTGAGAATAATATATTATTCCGCAACTTTATCTCCCTTGGATGCCCTCCTCAATGAAACCCCGTCCTCTTTATACCTTTAAATGTGAGGAAGAGTCACATCTCTTGACCATATCTGCCCCTTGCGATGGTCACACCCTTTCACAATTACCGCCCTTCGAAAGGGTCAAAACCCTTCATCATTGTTGCCCCTTTGGAAGTAATTTCCTTATTCTCTTCCCCTTCCTTGTTCTTCTTCCATTAATTCTTCCATAATTTCTATGCTCTCCTTCATGCAGACCAGAACTGTCTTAGTCTCAGAACAAAACTTACTATGATTACCTTCTTACTAACTTACTATGATTACCTTCCTTCTGATGATCCCTTATCCCATGCCTTCAACAAATGACTTTCTCTCTTATTCATATCTTAATGATGGAAGAGTCACAATCCTTCATCCTTTATGCCCTTCAAAAGAGTCACAACCTTTCATAACTACCACCTTTTGAAAGAGTCACAACCCTTCATCATTACAACACTTTGCCTTTTGAAGGAGTTACTTCCTTATTCTTCCTTCTCCATTAATCCTTTCTTGATTCAAACCTTCAAACTATGTCTTCTCTTTATACTTCTCCTTTAAGTGTACATAGACTTTCCTTCTCAATTTACATCAGCAAATATTCCTCCTTTATATCTGCATATACTCTCCATACAATTCTGCTATAAATTCTTCTTACAATTATGCCTTCAACCTTTCTTTGACAATCTTCCCTTTTATCTTCTCCTCTGCAGATCTGCAAATGTAAGTCTGCTAT
Organism: Thuja plicata; assembly: GCA_018584345.1. Taxonomy (NCBI): domain Eukaryota; kingdom Viridiplantae; phylum Streptophyta; class Pinopsida; order Cupressales; family Cupressaceae; genus Thuja; species Thuja plicata. Next base: position 431,888 of record MU224370.1, read on the forward strand.
AAACTCCTCCTCCTCCTCAAATGCACTCTACAACTTCTTAATATATCTTCACAAAAGTGGTGTCTCTTCCACTTTTTAATTGCTCCTTAACTAATCTTAATTGCTGCTTTTATTCCCAATTCAGATTTATTTCTAAATTCTTCTCCAATTCCAACCTGATTATTTCATATTTCATTTTCCAATTGTCCTTGCCCCATCCATGTCCCCTTTCAAATGAAATCTTCTCCCTTTTATATCTTATGTTGAGGGAGTCACAACTCTTAAGTACATGCTCTTTGACCTTTCATTAAACTTAACTAACATGTAATTATATTTTATTTTTATTATTTTTTATATTTTAATTTAATTTTCTTAATTATTTTTTATTAAATCCTATTTCAGAAAAGGGACATTACATAGCCAAGTTGTGCATTCGATAAGTTGTGTCTTATCGTGGTTAGCAAGGATGTGGTAATTTTTTTTTATGATCTTTTCAAGACAAAAAGTGGTTTTGAAACACAAATGAGCCTTCAGTGTGTTATTTTCAGGAGGTACATCGACCATGTAAGGTTAAATTGGAACACGACACATGGGTGACAATGCTATGCAAGACCCTGAAAGAGTGGTGGCAGTGGGTAAGTTACATTTATTTGTACAATAATTTACAGTAATCTGTGTTGCCAGGCTCAAGAAATCTACAGCCATCTAGATTGCGAGGCTAACAGAACTAGTTGTCTGTAATCTCTTTGCTATTATTGCAGGTTGCTGAAGGAGAACTGCCAATTGTCACATCACATGGGTAAGTAGTTTATTGATAAAAATTTAAAATAGTCATAATCAGCATTATTTCATGCATTATGATGGAGGGTACTAAGTACCAGCATTATTTTGATTTGGATATTACTTTTCAACTTTCATTGTTAACGTTAGTACTTTTAGTTTTCAATTGTGATTGACTGGACTTTCAAGTCCCATTGACCTTGTGTTTTCATTTGTGGAAATTTGTATAATTTCTTAATTTCCTCCTTTTATGCAGAGGAGAGATTACTGCCTATAAGGAACTTGATCCTGGGATCCGATTGTTGATTTTAAAGGCACTATGTGAGATTCGTTTAGAGGTGTGTAAACATTCTAACTCCTTTATACAGATTCTGGATTTCTCTGGGTGCACATGGAGTGCATCAGCCTATATGTAACATTCTAAATTTCTAAGCTAGGAATCAGTTAGGAATAATTTATACTCTCTAATTCATAGTATGGTAATTCAGACTATAGGTGACATGATTTTTCATGGCTAAACAGATCTAACTTTACAACATAATTTTATTTTTGCCATTTTTTGAGTTATTACATGAATCTGCATGGTTTTACTTCTAGAATGTTTTATATCACTTGTTTGTAGCTGGTCTCTCTTTGTCAAGGGTAAGAAGTAGTCTTGATTAGGTAGGGGAGAGGGACCAATAGGTGATAGGGGTACCAATACATATTATAGTAGGTGGACAAAATAGACCCTATAGTGGTGTACTAAAAATGTCATGTCAATACTTATCCCCAAAAAGATTCCTCTATATTTCAAAAAACAACCACTCATGTGATGCCACATCAGCGCACCATAAAACATGACTTAGTGCACAGCTATTGGTCTTATCACCTTTTGGGACCATTTTGGACACCTTCACAAAGAAGCACGTTGATGTGGCATCATAATTGACCATGTGGACTTGAAAACTATTTTGTAAGTAGGGGACTTGACAAGTAAACTGCTATACAAAATTGAGAGTAATTTGAAATATCCACATAGGATTTTGAGAAGCGCAAAGTTAGTGTGCACATGCATTGGGCCCTCTCCCCTAACTGATTTCCTTGAATTTTCTAATTGGTAAAATTCATTAACTTTTTGAGTTTTTTCAGGGTTTATTTATCATTGTTGTTTGGTTAGTTTATGGTTTGTGGCTTTATCTTGTATTCTAATTGTTTTTGGTGCACTTTAGAAGTTTAATCAAGTTTGATAGATTATAAATTTTGTATGTGACAGCAAGATGACATTCGGACTTACATAAGTGATACTTTAAAAGACAGTGACAAGTTTGTCACATTTTATAAGGAGCCACTAGAGGGAAATACTGATGGAACTTCATATTGGTAAACTTCATGCCAAGTACCCAGTGTGTTGATTCTGAAAATTATTAACATTGGCTGATTGACTTGCCAACTTTATAATGAGTAGTTTCAGAATTTAGTGGCTTGACTTATGCCAAATATTTTATGTCAGAATTTATATCAATTGATTAAGTTTATTTAACTATGCTTTTTGGTTAAAGGTATGAGGGTGATTCTAGCATGGGACATCGGTTGTATAAGGAGGTCCAGAAAGTCCACAATCAAACACAATCTAAGGGGAGAGGTAGTTCATCACAGCCAGATATAACATGTCACTGGGAAACCATTGCTACGAATCTTGACGAATTTCAGAGAATTCTTGTGAGTAACTGAAAGGGCCATTATCTTTTGACAACACTGTAGCTTAATGTTTCAAACTTTCAGATATTTTCTCGTATGCCTATTTTCATTTTTTAGTGCTCCAGTATGTTGTCTAATAGATCTGCAGGAGAGAATTCAGTATTTACTCACATAAACTCTGAATGCAAAGTGTCCGCTTGCAATATGTTTATGGCATATGCTAACTGTGTCTAGATCATGAAACTTTGCAGGTAAGTACTGTTTCAAGTGGGAATGAGGTTGAGAAGAGGCTTGCTAACAAACTTGAGAATGACATTCTTCCAGAGATTGAGAAGATTCAAAAGGTTTAGAAATTTTGGGTATTATTAGAGATGACTGATGCAAATATTAACATAAATAAAAAACAAAGCTATTTCTGTTTTAAGTCTTTTCCCATGAAAGATATGCTTATAAGTGCCTATTATTTTCCCTACCCACAAATGAAGAGTTTTTTAAAGTTAGATTTCATAACTCTGTAAGCATGAAAGTTATTTTCTTGGATTTTCAATTGCAGAGAAAAGAACAAGCCTTACAGCGAAGAGAGCAAGCCTTGAGAAGAATGCAAAGGGATTATATGATAATGGATGGGGCTTCGACAGGCCGCTGTCTTCGTGAACGTAAACCAGTTAATTACACATTTGGTAAGCAGTCTCTTTCTGATAATCTGAAATATTGTGCTTTATGACTGGCAGTCATGACCTGTTGCCAGAGCTATATGGCAAAGGTGCAATAACATTTTAGAGACAAGCTGTATTACTTCATTTATATCACGAATAGCCAAATAGTAGTAATTATATTACCATTAGATGACTTGGTGCTAGCAGGACACATATCATATAGATGTTGTACTCACATTTCTATTTAAAGAAGATTCTTGAAACTTTCTAATTGAGGGGATGAGCTTCATATGTGGACTTATCTTTTAGCTCATATTCCAGTTCTATGGGAAGTTTATTGCACAGTTGTCTTCCATCCGTTTTTTCATATTATTTTGGGAGGCATATAACAACTGGATTGAAACCTTGGTTATCATTATGAATTTATGAAACTGCACTGAACTTACTGGCAATCCTGGCTTGTTGATCACATTGTATTTTCTCATTCCTTTTTTTTCTTGATGAAACTCAAAACATGCCTTCTATACTGTATCAGCATCAATTGTAATAGAATTATGTATAAAACAACTCGTAACAAACCAACTGCCTAGGGTTCCTTTCCATGATATGACAGGAGAGCTAAAATAATTAATTTGTTCCCAATTTCTAGAAAATATTCATCTTTTGAAAGATCCCCAATCCCGGATACCAAGAAATTGCAATGTTTGAATCTTTGACCAGCGGTTTAATGTTCTGATTGGAATTTCTGAATTCTGATTTGAATGTCTGGTTTTTTCTTGTTTTCAAGTTTTTTGGTGTTTTTGATAGTATATGCAAAATAAATGATAGATAACAGTAATTCTGAACTAGAAATACTAACAACATTCATATATTGATAATACTTAACAATCTGAAAGTGATGTAAATCATACCCGGTATATTATTCAGATTTTTGCCTACAAAGGTAACTATGTCAAATGGATTTTTGCTGCTGCCTTCAAGATGTAAATAACGCCAGCTACTGGAGGATGCTTGGCATGAGCCAAACTCTGTGAAAGATCTGATATAAAACCCCAAAATTTGCCCAACGTACTGTAGCGTGTACTGTTCACGGAATTACTGTAGCAGCGGTACGGAAGTACTGTAGCAGCCTCTTTGTTTCCAAAATCATGTAGCTACCATGTGGGAAACGAACCAGCTGATGTAGATATGAAGAACAACTCCAAACGGAATGGACTTGCTGAGGTTTGCGT
>MU224370.1:436482-460403 GCA_018584345.1 Thuja plicata
TCACAAATTAGGTTTGCAACTCCTTATATCTCCTCTCCAAGCAATTCGACCCTAATTAGGTCATTCCCACTTTACACTTTAATTAAATAATAATAAAATAACATTTCCCTTATAAATGGCGTTTAGATTTAGGGAGAAATATTACTTTATTAATCCGTCACAACCCAAGGTACCAAAAGGTCTCTGTATGGTGAAAATAGGTTAAGATAATTCGAGACCTTTCCAACGAGCCCCCAGACATAGGCATATGTGCTCAAATTCATCAGAAATACCCTTATGACTCCGAAATGACTATATAAATAGTCTTATTTTAAATTATTTAATTATTGACTTAGGAAATATTTAAATATATTAAAATATTTCCCCTTTTGCCTCTGAGAGCCCAAATCAACCCACTGATCATGATACTGACAATATCACCTGCCGTGACGGATGCCGGATAGTCTGAAATAACTGACAGTCTCATCCCTCAAAAATAGGGATACTCCTAAAAAATAGGAATGTCTCCGAATCTCCCGAAACTAAAACCATAGAATGATCTCGTAGAGGCCAAGGACTGTAACCCATCTCCACCTCCTAAAAAATAGGAAACTCCTATAATCAAGGAACTGCTCTCAATTGCTCTTCTACTGTCTGAAACTCCATATACGACTGCTGTATACCCTGACTGAGTCTCTAAACACCATTGCCAGCCTACGAGACTCCCTGATAGGCTAACTCTCATGACTATGCTAGTCAGACTAGAGAGGGGACATGACATCTTTCCGTTATCTAGCTATATAGGAAATTCTAAGACATGATATAGTAAATGTCATGCCCGTAGTAGTGGAAGGGACATGGTAGGATAGCTAATCCCACGAAAATTCCAATTCTAATAAAAAATGCTCATGTGAGCTCTCAATACTAAACACAAACAAATGATTGGGTTGTACACGGGTTAATCCTGCATCGGTGAAAATTATGAGATAAGTTTGACTCATAAAGCATGAAAAAAATTTCAATACTTGCTCCAAAATGGTGAAATAGGCTAAAGGGTGAAAAAATAATTTTGGAAGATAAAAAGTCACTACACTTAACTCCGAAAGATTTCTAACAAATGCTTAGAGTTGCTTGTGCTCTAAGTAGGTTCTTTTGCTTTGTAATTACTACCAAAAATATCATGAAAAATGTTGTGTATTGATTCTTCCTATAGGTCAGTTTGAGGTGACTAAGCAAGTTTGAGGTGACTAAGCACACACAGGTCAGTATCCAAGAAAAAGACAAGTTCTAATAAATGCTCATGAAAGTCTTCAATACATAACCCAAATACATGATTGCGTTGTACTTGGATTCATTTTACACGGGAGAATTGTTAGATAAGGGTGACTAATAAGGCATACATGCTCTAGCAGCTTTCTTGATGGGGATTGAGGCTAGGGGGTGGAATGCCCAAAGTGGTGGATTAAAATCAACATTTTATTCCTATGCTAACAAATGCATCAAGGTGCTTGTTTGAGAAGTGTTACCTTGTGATTTTTACCAAAAGTTCAACGAAAAATGTCATTAGTGTAATGATTGCTCATGGATGTCATCTTGAGAAGGCTAAATTCCTATGTTACATGGGGATCCGTTTCCTATCCCCAGGGGACTCATTTTAGGGACAATGGGACGAAAAGGGGACGTACCCCAGCCATCCCCGATTTCAAAAAACTACAGGAAACGTTCCCCGACATTTGGGGACGGCTAGGGGATGCTCGAAACGTCCCCGAAACGAAAAAGTGCCCTACACATTTGGATGATTTTTGGTATTAAAAAACAAAAAAAAAACACTTTTTTAAAAAAATTTCTTTTTGCCAAAGTGGCAATGTGGGGGCCCACAAGGTTCGAATTTGTGTTCATGGATGATAAAATTCAAATGAAGGAGGTGCAACTAGGACTGGTCAGGCTACCATTGGATGATCCACTTCTGCCAGAGGAAGATAGTGACTTAGATGATTCTGAGCCTTTGGATATTATAGCTAGAATGAAGCTTATTTTCATATGTTGTGCCTATAGTCTGTTATATTTTGATGCTTGAGACTTGCAAATACATGTTTGAGACATTTTGATTTGGTTATTTATATTGATAGACCATGGTTTTGACGTTTGAGATTTTGTTATAATGCTGTTATACTGATTTATACTACTGCTATTATCATTTATGTAGTTATACTACTGTTGTAACTTGTGAACTGGTGATTTATTTGCATATTGTCTTGTTGTTATCAATTATTGACATATCTCTCTCTCTTTCCCTCTCTCTATCTATAATATCTTAATATATTTGAAAAATTCACACACACACATACATCTAAGTTATCGGAATCATTTGGAAATGCGTGCCCTGCCTGATCTTATAAATCCATAATTGCCAATAAAATTATAAATAAAATACCTCATATATCATATTCATACTTTGCAAAAGTCTCAAAATGTCATTACACAATGAAAATTTAAATTACAAGCCATATTTCATATTTAATATCCAAATTCATCTTCATCATCTTTATTGGAATCAAGGTCAACATTTGTTTCCACTTCAACTTCATTTGAACCAACAACTGTGCCACTCGCTATGTGCATGTCATGTGGAACAACTGCCTCTTGTTCATCTACAAAGATTTGGGTAAGCTGTGCAACCATGGCATCTAAATCAGCACACTTAGGGACTAGATCCCAATTCCTTGTCACACCCTCATGGTAGTCTGCTTTCTTATGTGACAATAGGCAAAGGTTGGAGTGTATGAAGGTCAAATCCTCTGCTTTTTTGACACCCAAATGATTGCGCTTAACTGAGTGGATGAAGGAGTATGTACTCCGATTCCGCTCAGATGAAGAACTTGCAACTTGTTGAGTTAGCATACAACATATGCATTTAGTATTTAGTTTCAATATGATAGCATCATGATCAAATGAAAAACGTTTTTTTTTAAAGATAAATACTTGGGAGAGCTTTAATTGCAAGAGGTTGCAAGAAAATGAAGTGTTGACCATGTACATATCACCATCCATCAGCATCCATCCTATATTGAGCATGAAGAACGGTAGTGTCATGATATTTTGTAGATGCGAATTGAGCAAACTCGGTGAGGACAATATTTCAAGTTTCATCTTCATCATATATCTTTGTAAATACAACCTTGTAACCAGCAGCAACCTCTGCATCTCTATGCGGTGCCACCCTGTTTGGTTGTGAAACCATCTCTTGGCTATAAAACCTTGGCAATAAAGCATATGCCAAGAGATGTAAGGGGGTGGTCATCTTGTTCCAATGGTCAACAATAATTTTTTCCACAACTTTGCAAAATGTATTTGTATGTTCCTTGCCCACTATTATTGTTTTATGTGCTCCATCTGGTGTCCATGCCATCATAAATTTCACCCAAACATAGGCGATCAGTATCAACAAACCTAATCATGCTCATGATGGGCGTAGTGAATTCCAAAACATATTCTGCGTGATCCCACCATTCATCATCAAGGATCAATGCTTTTTCTATTTGGGCTCTTTTTGTGTTTGATTGCCTCCATACACTCCACAAAGTGTTCATAACCATAGTACTCAAGGCTTCTCGCACCTTCACAAGTTGTCTTAAGACGATTGTGTGAGATGCAGATCATGTTTCAGCAACCTATGATGGCATAAAACATACATGTCATCTATCAAGTTCAATTATAATTTAAAAAAAATAAATGTAAAACTAAAAAGTAAAATATAAAAACAAACTTAAATTACCTTCAACAACTCCAATGCAGAGAAGGTCCTGAATATGGCTTGTGTCATGTGATGATTAGTCACAAACATTTGTATATCTCCTCAGCCTCCGTGTAAATTTTATTGACCCATTCAATTTGAGTGCCAATCTTTTGCATGATTAAATTGAGTGAGTGGATTGTACATGGTGTCCACAAAATGTGATTATAATGTGGCCTCCACTATAGCCCCAGTTACCCAACAATTTTTAGCATTGTCCGTTATGACTTGGACAACATTTGCTACCCTCACCATCTCAATTGATTCCATGAGGATATTGTCAATGAAACTTGCATCTTTCACTCGCCCCTCACAATCCACTGCCTTCAAGAACATCGCCCCTTTAGGTGACACTGCTATAACATTGATCAAAGACCTAGTCTTGCAATCTTTACATCCATCGGAAATGATGGATGCACCTGTTTCCACCCATGTATCCTTGATCACTCTCAATTGTGTCTCTACCATGGCTTTCTCCTTCGACAATAAAGTAGTTTGCACCTTTTCATACCCAGGACTAACATAATCAGGAGGTATCTTGCAAAGGGTAGTCACCATCTCTTGCCAATAAGGTGATCTAACAAGGTTGAATGGAAGCCCATTCACATATAAGCTACGAGCAATACTTTGATCAACAATCTCTCTAATTTCATTTTTGAAGGCCACATCCAATGGGCCTCTTTTTTCATGGAACATTTTGTGGTTCAGAAGGTGGTGGCATTCACAAGAAAGGATGTGGGTCAGCAGATTTTACCAAGCCACTAGGAGGTCTCCTCGAGCTTGTTTGGGCAAGGGATGGACTAGTCACTGTCTTTCCTCTGTTGCTTCTCCTATCAGCTTCGTCTTGTTCTCTAGCATATTGCAAGATTAAATGTGTTGGCAGCCTGTTCTCATCTGCTCCCCTACAAGGTTTCATTCCTTTTCCAGTGCTGGGAATGAAGTGAGGTTTCACTCGATACTATTAGCTCAAATACTCTACGTTGCAATGGTTGCACCGCCAAATATAACTCCCACCACCAGGCACTGCCTTAATCATTGTTGTGTAACGCCAAGGTGGTGAACTTGCATCAATTTTAAAAGGGTTTGCTCCTGCAACTGAACTAGAGCTTCCACTTCCACTTCCAGCCATTTTATCTGACTTTGAATAATGAACCTAAAATGGAAAAGAAAACTCAAAACATTATTGCAAAAAAAATTAATTGAAAAAATAAATCGGCATTATATAATATAACCCCTTAATATGCATACAAAGTATAAAAAAGTATTCAAAACTTCTTAAAAAACTTTAAAAAAAAAAAGATCTTGAACAATTCATTAAAAACTTGAACAAAATGAAGATTCACTTACCTATGACCACTAAATCAGCCTATGACCACTAAATCTGCCTTCCCCAACGATTCCTAAGTTTTGATGCGGGTCTTAGTCCTCCGTAGTGTTCACCTTCAAATAGATAAAAAATGCTCGTGAAAGCCTTCAATAGATAAAAACAAATATGATTGGGTTGCACTTGGGTTAATCATACATTGGTGAGAATTGTGAGATAAAAATGTTTTATAAAGCATTACATGCTCTGAGAGTTTTGCCTAAGCTGCTGAAATGGAGTCAGGGATGGTATGCTGGTAAAACAATTTTTTTGGGGGGCTGGGTACTTTCTGGGTATGTCTATACCAAAAACATAAAAAATCATAAATATGTACATATAGATATTTGCAGCCAAAAAAAGGAATAAAATTCTTGATATGGCATAGCATGCATATGCTAAACAAAATTACTATAAATAATTCAAAATTTGAAATATCGTACACTAATTTGACATCAATTCGTCAAACTTGAATTTAATGATACAGATTCATTGTTCAAAATGAAAATTCAATTTTTAAATGATACAATCAGCAGTCAGTTTAATATGAGTCTTCATCAAGACCAACATCATTATCATTGATGTTAGTCTATAGATAATGCAGGAGATCCATATATAATGCACACTTATGTTTTCTTACTAGGCAAAGGCAATAGAAAGCAGCAATCCATATTTCCAATCACTTAAAATTGGGATATAAGAGTGAACAACTGAAAAGTAAACTCTAGGCATATTGTTTATTATTTATACTTTTAGACAGTTTAAAAGAACAAATAATATGTAAAACTGCATAGAACCTCATTTCAGACAACATCATGCTTCTTCTGATACCTGCCCTGCATTTTGATTCCTTCCTTAAGGCCTGCAAGGTTGGATATGTCTGCTCTTTTGATAAGAGCACAATCTGCATACATGCTAAACAAATACTTGAGAGCACAATCACCATTTTGCTGTCTATATCGCTGCTTTGTTCTAGTCTTAGTGACCACTGCCCCTTTCTTCCTTGTCTTCTGCTGCTTGTGGCCTTGTGTTTTGCTTTGCTTGAAAGCCACCAACTTCGTTTGAACAGAGAATGCCTCTTGTTTGAAGTTTCCTGATTTGTCAAACAAAATGCAAGTGGAAATGACTTCCGTTTACTTCTAGGGATTAGCACGTGTTTTTTATGGCCAAAAATCAAATAAATTTCCCTGAAATTTTTGCATGTGACCTGGAATTGTCCAGGAATCACCTTGACCAAGCTGGAATAACCTGGGTATGCTCATGAACAATTCCAAATGATTCCGTCCGCAAAAACTGTGCCTTGGATGAATCCATAGGCAAATTGAACCCAATTCCGATTTTGAAATGAATTGTACCTGGTTACTCTGATTTAATAACAGAGAATTTTACTGCTGCAAAATAGGTGACAGTGAAAAGCTCTCCACAGATTTACCTCCTCCCTTCTAACAAATGATTAGAGGTGCTTGTGTGTTACATGAGACCCTTGTTTTGTAATTATTACCAAAAATATGAGGAAAAATGTCAATAATTTAAAGCCTAGTCATGGATGTCATCTTAAGATGACCAAAAAAATGTGGATCAAATGTGAAAGGCTTCAATACTTCGTGCAAATACATGATTGGAACTGTACTTAGTCTCACATTGGGGAGAATTGTGAGATAAGGGTGATTCTAAAGAATTAGACAATGCTTATGCCAAAGCGTTGCTGTTGGGGAAAGAGGCTAGAGGGTGAAAAGCACAAATTGCTGAATTAAAAACCACAGTTCCTCCCCACTTCTAGCAAATGATTAGAGGTGCTCATTAGCTAACTAGGTTGCCCGCCTTGCAATTGTTGTTAATGAATTGTAGCTTCGATCGGATTATTCCTATCGATGAAATCAAATGCATGAGTGGCCTATCGACCTTGAGCATTTGATCTGTATCCTTCTTATGTATTCTTCTATGATTATTGATTATCATAATACATGATTAATAAATAGTATGATTACAATCATGTATATATATATTTAATGTTGTATATTGTTAATAAATATTTATATATATACATAATTGTAATTGAGATTGATATAACTATTATTACTCATGTTCATGATATTAATCATGCTGTTAATACCTAAGTAGCTGATCCTGATTCTGGTTCGTATTCAGGGATTCAGCAAAATATGTTTTGGGCCAGATCCTGATTCCGCAGGTATATATAGACATTTTTTAAATATATATATTTTTATGTACGTATATTCATAGATTCCATACATGTAATATGTCAATGCTCATTCATCATTAGTTCAAAACTTCAAACTTCAAACATATAATGATAATAATAAGAAGTTAGAAGCGTGATTCTCATAAAATGATAAATCCATAATATCCAATATATGATTATATCATATTCATATTTTGCAAAAGTCTCAAAATGTCATTACATGATGAACAAAGCAAAAATGGTGAAAAATGCTTGAGAGATGAATGAATGACCCACCGAATGACCAAATGTATGCTTTACTAGTCGAATTAGGATTTAGAGGCTTTTTAGTTTTAAAAAAGAATAATAAATTGGCATGTGTGGTCCATTATTGGGCACCCACATGCTTGGTTTTTCATGGATTCCTCCAGATTTTGCACGGATTCGGCAGGATTCCTGACCGGAATATGGATTCTCTGTGGATTCTGCATTGCAGAATCCACATAGAATCCAGATTCCAGTGAGGAATCCTGCCGGAATTCGGGCAGAATCCGAGCAGAATCAGGATCCGGATCGTACCAGAATCAGGATCCGAGGCATATCAGAGGAATCCGGTAACATAGGTCAATACCATTAATGTTAATTATGCTGTTAATACAAATTAGATTATTGATATTGATTTATACATTCATCGATAATGAGTATCAATATAATCAATGCTGGTATTGATACCATACTATGCTATCAAAGATAGCACATTATGATATTGATACATTATCTTAATATTACATTAATATCAACCGGTTCGATAATGAGTATCAAACATGCTTTATATTACCAAATGAATCGACATTAGTATCGATGTTATTAACATGCAAACTAACGTGTATTAACTTGAGTTTGGGATTGATGAGGACATGTCCCTACGTAGACATGTCTCCTCCCATTAGCATATAACTTCGGTACATATGACTTGGGAATCACCGGAATCAATAAGTGCCTAACAAGTCCCAGCAATACTCATCGATAAATTTGTAATTATCAATTCAAGCAATATCGACATCAATATACTTATATACAGATCTGATCTGTATTACATTCACTTCATAGTAAATATATATTATCATTAATATTGATATTGAGAATTCTAAGGATTATGTATATATTCATATTCCATTAATATTAATATATATACATTCAAGAAAGAATTATAGAGATATTGTGATCAATATATATATAGAAAAATTAAAATACTATTAACCTCTAAATCTAATCAAAACTTTAACATGGTATCAGAGCTAGCATAAGGAAGATCCGATCAGATTAATAAAAGAGGCAATCTAACCACCATTAAATTTCTCTAAAATTTGTATTAAAGCAAAAATGGTGAATAATGTTAGATTTGAGGACCGACTTGAAGGATCTGCAAATTTCGTTTCTTGGAAGTTCAAAATAATAATGGCACTAAGAGAACATGAATTGAACACATTTGTGGAGAAGGCAATACTTATACTTGATAAAGATGATGAAAAACTTCTATGGACGAAGAACAACAAGGCTATGAAGATTCTAGTGGATGTAGTGAAGGATCACATAGTGCCAATCGTATCCAAACTAGATACAACATATCAAATATTCACAACTCTAGATAACATGTATGAAATAAACAATACAAGTAGGGCTCTTGCTCTAAAACAACAACTCCACCATGTCAAGATGAACAAAGGAGAAACCATCATGTCTTACTTCATGAGGATAACGGAGTTAAGAGATCAACTATCCACCATTAGTCACCTAATTGATAGCAAGTAATTAACGATGTTGACTCTCAACAGACTACCTACATCTTGGGAAGCATTTATACAAGGGATAAGTGCTCGATCTAAAATTCCTAAGTTTGATCATTTAAAAACTGACTGCATTCAAGAAGAGTCAAGGTTGATCACTAGAGGAATTGGGTTAAGTACCTCTAATGAAGAGATCCAAGTCTTAAATTCTAATGCTCATAAGAAAGGAAAGAAAGGCAACTTCAATCGGAAGAAAGGAAAGGAATCTAATGGCAAGTGCTCATTCAAAAGAAAGAGGGACATGTCTAAAGTACAATGCTTTAGGTGTGACAAATTTGGTCACCTTGCAATGAAGTGTCCAGACAGGCCCAAGCCTCAAGCCTCCCTAGCAGACGTGAGTAAGATGAGCTTGGATAAATATTCTGAAAGACTTGTATTCTATTCAGCCCTATCAAGCCAAGTACGCACCAACCTTAACACTTGGGGTCATAGACAGTGGAGCATCTCGTCATATAACATGATTCAAAGAACATCTTGACAACATAGAGGAGAATTTAGATGAAGAAGTCACCATTGGAGATGATTCCAACTACCCTATGAAAGGAATCGGAACTTGCACTATTCAACTAAAATCAAGCATCTCTCTTCAACTGACTGGTGTATTGTTTGTACCAGGTATCAAGCACAATCTGGTTTCCATTTCAGCCCTTGAAGACAAAGGATACCGAATCACTTTCATGGATGGTAAAGTTATAGCATGGCCTAAGAACTCAAATATAAAGAAGGCTCACACCATAGGAATTCGACATGGATGCCTATACAAGCTTTGCACTTCACGAACCCAAGCCCTAATTCATGAATCTTCTACTACAAGTGAGATATGGCACAAAAGGTTAGTGCATGTTCACTTCCGTGCATTACCTTCTATAGAGAAAATTGTAACAGGCTTACCTAAACTAAAACAAGATTATGAAGGAATGTGCAAAGGATGTGCTCTAGGAAAGAACACAAAGGGCACCTTTCATAGCAGTGAAAGTAAATCTAAAAATGTACTAGAACTCATTCATACAGATTTATGTGGACCTATGATAGTAACCTCTTTAGGAGGATTTTTATATTATGTTATTTTTGTAGACACTCTAGGAAAACATGGATATACTTTTTAAAATGTAAAGAGTCTAATGAAGTCCCAATGAGATTTAAGGAATTCAAGGCTCTAGTAGAAAATATGTCAAGCAAAAGAATCAAAACCCTAAGGTTAGATAATGGGGGGGAATACATTTTTGATAACTTTAAAGACTTTTGTAAAACGCTGGGGTTAAGAGGGAGTACATTTTTCCTTACAACCCTCAACAAAATGGGGTGGCAAAAAGGAAAAATAGAGAAGCAACCAAAGCTATGATGCATGATCAAAACCTTGATACCTCCTTTTGGGTTGAAGCCTCTACTACTACTGTTTACATTCAAAATAGATGTCCTCACTGTAGACCTTATGGTAAGACATATTGTCAATTAGTGTCAAAACACTTAGTCAACTAGTGTCGACCGAGCCAGCATTGCCTGAGTAATCAACATTGCCCGAGTGATCAGTATGACCCGAGTGATTTACAGTATCGCCCGAGTGACAGTTTATCACCCGAGTAGACTTCTGGACCCGAGTGACAGTTTGAAGCCGACTTTGCATATATTGTCAAATATAATTTTGTTTATTGCAAGCCGACTTACAGAGTTATTTGTTGGATAAAGATATATATGTAAGATAATTTGTTTTATCCAAAATAAAATAAGAAAAGAATAAGTAAGAATGTATGCATAAGTGTAAAGGCATGCGAATGGCAGTTTGATTAAGAGGAGAAGTATTCAGGACAACAGAGTCTCATCTATCACATTAAGGTGATCAGTTATATTCAGAAGGATCTTATTCAGCAATCACAGTTGCACAAAGCAGATCATCAACTGGTTCATTCTCACAGGTGGATTAGCAAAATCCTTTAACAAGGTCCTAACAGTCCTTTCTTTAAATCTCTGAACAGAGTTGCATTACTTATTGTATTGTACAAAATCCTTTAACCAGGTGGACTTAATAGTCCTTTCTATGCTCCTAATAGGGCAGAATATCAGAAGTAGTCATTGTAAGCTCTAACAGGCTAAATCTATACTGCAGTACTAAATCTTGTGGGTATCATCCCCACCCCAGTTTTGCTTTCTTTTGGAAGGTTCTGGGTAACCAAATATTGTGTTATGTGTTGTGTATGATTCTTTACTTTCAAGTTCTATGCATGCAAACAAATAAGTTAATCTAATTGTGGATTAAAAGGATTAAGTTTTATTGGTTCCTGATTCACCCCCCCCTCTCAGTCACTGGGCACATCATATATTTCCAACAATTGGTATCAGAGCAGTGGTTCTCTTATCAAAAGTTTAACAGCTTGAGAAAAGATCAAAGGATATGGAAACATACAGACTGGAGAAAGCCATTGAGAATGAAAAGATAGATCTTAAAGTGGCCATGGATCAGATTATAATACTTAAGGAGCAACTCTCTCTTTCCCTGAAGAGAAGAAAAGAATTAACAGTGCAGATGAATGACAAGAACTATATAGAAGAAAGAATTGAAGATTTTTGCAAGGAAAGAAGTTCTGAAGAAGCTGATGCAGCCATTGAAGACTTACTTGCAAAGAATCTCACTTTACAATAAGAAGTCAGAAAGTTGAAGAGAGAACGAGAAATTCACTCAATCAGAATATGTGAAGTCATGGAACTAAAGAACAAAGCAGAAGATGACAGAAATAAAAGCACAAGAAGATAAAAGATTGCTGAGTACAAGATTAGAAGAAAAAGAAAATGAAATCCTACACTTGTCACTTCAGCAAACCGATTTGGTAAGTCAACTCAACAATGCAACACAAGAAGTTGTCAATCTAAGGACATAAAATGAAAGATTGCAGAGTGATCTCAATACTGAAGAGATAACAAATGAAAGTATGATGAATTCACAAACTAGCACAGATCAGGCTACAAAATTTAGACATCATGGACTGACTGTATTAGGTTATATTGAACAAGGTGAATCCTCACAACAAGGAGCCCAAAAGAACAACAAGCCTACATGCAATCATTGTGGTAAGTTAGGGCATACATCAAATAAATGTTGGAGCAAAAGAAAGTCAAAATTTAATGGTAAATGCTACAGTTGTAACAAACATGGACATAGAGCAAGTGAATGCAAGGAGAAACCTAAGTTTGAAGGAAAATGCTACAAGTGCAACAAACAAGGTCATAGAGCTTCTGAGTGCAAAACTAACAAGTGGAATCCTGCTGAACAATTAGCCCAGGCAATTTTTGGTTGGGATTACAACACATGGTACAGATGTTGTCACTGTGGTGAATATGGACACATTGGTGCAAACTGTATGAAGACTCACTTCAGAAAAAGGGATCCTACTAAGAGATGTTATGTGTGCAAGCAACTTGGTCATCTAAGCAAGAACTGTATGAACAGAGAAAAAGTTGATATTGGTTTTGAGAATGGAAAAGTCAAAGTCTCAGAAATTAGAACTCAAATGAGCAAGCAATGGGTAAGGAAATCATCAGATAATTTAGATCAAAGCAATGAAGGATCTAATGACACCCTAAACAATGAGATGGGTGGATCTACCATTACAGAATAGGAATGTAAGGAGATGATTGGAACTGTGCAATACAAGCCATCCTACATTAGTTCCAGATAAGCAAAACAGTCCATATCCACATATTGATGCATGAGGACATGTTATAGTTCTACTCGAGTCAGAATGTTAGTTACACCCGAGCCATCCTAGCTTAACCGAGCTGAGTCGGGCAGTATTGATAATTGGAAAGTTGGTTTCACCCGAGCTTCCGAGTGAATATGAGAAACACCCGAGTCATGCCAACTACTATGTACGAAACATTTAATGAAATACTCTAACGGTTGAAAATCTCTTATAAATGAAGGTTTGTAAAGAGTATTGCTTACAAAGTTTTTAGCTTACAAGTCAGTTCAGAGCCCTTAGCGATTTAGTGTGAATTCGTGATTGAAAGCGGAGTTTGATCATTTCGTCTGAACATATATGGCATCCACTTCCAGCAGCAAGGTCAAGAAAGGTTCTGAGATGTTAGTAAGGAATGCAATTTGTGATCCTCCGCTGTTTAAGCTTCATTCGACAGTTGCAGAGGAAATAGACCCGATGGGAGCTCATTCCCTAATCCCTCCGAGAGTGTTACTGGTTAATGACATTCGAAGCTTCTATCACTGCAACATTCAGGAGCTTGCAACCAGTGAGATGAACCAAGCATATGACAAATTATGTACAAACGGGAGTCTGAAGCCTGAGCACAAGCACCTTGAAACCAAGGGTTTGACACATCATGCACATGCCGAGGGATTTCCAGACAAAATGGATGAGATATGTTCTCAGCCGTGTCCACGACATGCAACTATGGTTGGAACATCCTGTGATGATCACGAAGCATATAATTCACCGTGTCACTGGGTTCCCAATGCTAGATAAGCCGAAAACTACCAAAACCCTAGCCCGGGATGACCTAGCTGAGTTAACTCTTGCCGAGTGGGATGGCAAAGGCATGAGACTTAACGGAGTAACTGATATGGAATTGAAATTTGGTATTCATGTCATAGCCCACAAGATATACAGCTCGAGTAGACCCAACTGTGTTGCGTGTGAAGCTGTTGACCTAGCAGAATTGCAACTCATTCAGTTGAGAAAGAATATGGAAAGCATCCGACTATCCAAATCCAATTCATGTAAGTTTGGTTCTGTTCTTATCTGCATACTCTTTTATGTTGAGAAGTTCTTTCCCTCCAAAGGAATAGCAGCATGGAAGAAGGATACACTAATAATCCATCAAATTAATGAATTCATAGCTGAGTTAGGAGATAGCTTTGATAGCATTATGGATGGATACTTTGAGAGTTTCAAATAGAAGATGCAGAGTAGATACCGAATTCCCAAACAACTAGTTGAGAATTACAAAGATGAAATCTGTTTTCTAGTTGACTGTGATAAGGTTTATATACAAGCAGTAAAACCTAGGGTTGCATGGGTAAAACCCCTGCCATATGAAGTCAACAAAGATGACACAAAAGATATCATAGAGGCTCTTGTAAATGAACCTACAAATCCAAAGGCACCTTACTTTGGAACATGTGAGGAAGTAAAAAGCAGGATATCTCTGGAAATTGAGATTCCCAAGATATTGAAAAGAGGAAAGAAGAGGCTTGATACATTTAAGAAGAAGTATGGCAAGACCTCCGACTCTCCTACCATCTATGAGAGTAAAGAGGATACAGTTAAAACAAAGGATGTTGAATCTGAAAAGGAAGAAACTGATATTGAACCTCCACAGAAGAAGAGGAAGGCAACACCCAAACAGAAAAAGGCAAAAGGCACTACCCCTGTTGTCACCTTGAGGAGATCAAGGAGAAAACTTATACTGAGTGATGATGAGGATGATGATGATGAAGAAGATAATACTGTGGTCTTCACTAAACCAACACCCACACTTGATCAAAAGATTAAAGAACTGAAAGAAGGAAGAGCTATGAGTTCCTTAAAGTCACTGAAATATGCTTCTAGAACTGAAGAAGAAAAGAAGAAGATTGAAGCAGCAGTGGTGGAGAAGATGGGAAAATGGAAATATGACCCCTCCGAGTTGAAGAACTATATGACTGGAGACCTATTCAAGGCAGTCTCCATTCCTTGGAACAATGCAGTCCAAACTGAAATGGACATAAGGGAACAAACATTGAAGAAAGTTATGCCTACAATGAAGGGCAAAGAAGTAAAAGAAGCCTTGAGCAAATATCAGAATAATCACACCCCCAGATTCAGGGCATTCCAAATATTGAACAAGAACGTAGAAGATGTAGTCCAGCGTGCCACATTAGTGTGGAAATCAATATTTGAAATGAAAGATGATAATGAGGCAGAAGTATCGAGTATAGACCCTCCTAAATAGGTAAATGGTGATACATTACCCGAGGTACAGACTATTGAAGAGTCCAATGCTGAGCAGATTGCAGTTGAGGTAATGACATCATTACCCCAATCTCCTATCCAGAATATTATACCTCCGAGCAAGGACAAGGTTGCAGAATCCACATTTGAACATGTAGTGACCGAGCAACAGGCTCCACTTACTACTGAGCCAAGCACACCCGAGTCGTAGAAAGACAAGGTAGATATTTCTACTGCTAGTATTGACTCATCAGTTAATATTGATTCAACAATTGGTACTGTAAAGGTCAATGACCTAATTGGAATAAATACTGATGAAAAGGATGAGGAAGGTAAAGGTAAGGAAATTGTTCCTTCACCGAGCCCGAAGACAAAAGGAGTAATTACTGATGAAATAGATCTTGATAAAGAAATTGTGATTCCAAATTGGGATCTATCTAGCTTATCTGTAGAGAAAATGGATATTCTAGGAGAACTATGAAAGAAAAGAGCTACACAACAGAAGCTCCGAAAGGAAAGGCAAAGGAATAAAGTACTTGAAGATGTCAAAGGCATATTTGTAGATGCATTACAGATTGAAGTCAATGAGAGTGACTCAATAATGGACCAACTTGTTGATATTGTCCACAAGTTCAACACAGATATGAATGGTCAGGAGAAGTTACTTGAGAAGGCAGAGAAGAAATTTGAGAACAAGGTTCTAGAAAACATTGCAAAGAAGATTGCAATTGACCAGGTGCAGCTTACAAAGATCATCAGCACTCTAGAAACCACCGTGAAAAATGTGGTAGCACTATTTGTAAAGTTGAGTGACACCTCTAACTTTACTATGGAGATCAAGAACAAGATAGTGAAGATTGATGCAGACATGAAGGAAAGTGCAAGGCAGTTAGCACTTGACCTGAGCACCAGTTCTGCTCACTTCATGAAGATCAAGTATCTTACTGATCTACAAGCTGAATTATTGAGAGAAGAAGCAAGGACCATAGAATCACTTACAACAATCCAGAGCCAATTCCTACCACACATGGATGGGATGCAGAAACACATCACACATGCTAAGACACTCATTCATGACAACAATTTCTCAGTTGCCGAGCTAATGATAGAGTTGTCAGCAGAGCTACAAGTTGAATTGCACATCATGAAGGTGCTACAAGACAATTGGGACAACACCTTGTCTCAGATTTTGAAGGTACATAGTGATTTCCTATCCTACTTTGGAATAACCTTGTAAATATCACTTTTGGCATTTTTGTCAAAAACAAGGGGGAAATATCCTTATTTTGTAATTAAAGGGAATATATCATTGAGGAAACATATGTACAGTGCAAATGTACCTTACAAAAACAATTTTTGAAAAATCACAAAAACAAAGTCAGTTGGACCTGAGTAGCAGAAGCAATGTCAAAACCCGAGCAGACAGTAAGGGGGAGTTTTGACATATCAGATACAGAATTCAATGATAAGTGTTTTTGTCACTAATGCCAAAGGGGGAGATTGTAGACCTTATGGCAAGACATATTGTCAATTAGTGTCAAAACACTTAGTCAACTAGTGTCGACCGAGCCAACATTGCCCGAGTAATCAACATCGCCCGAGTGATCAGTATGACCCGAGTGATTTACAGTATCGCCCAAGTGAGTTTATCACCCGAGTAGACTTCTAGATCCGAGTGACAGTTTGAAGCCGACCTTGCATATATTGTCAAATATAATTTTGTTTATTGCAAGCCGACTTACAGAGTTATTTGTTGGATAAAGATATATATGTAAGATAGTTTGTTTTATCCAAAATAAAGTAAGAAAAGAAGAAGTAAGAATGTATGCATAAGTGTAAAGGCATGCGAATGGCAGTTTGATTAAGAGCAGAAGTATTCAGGACAACAGAGTCTCATCTATCACATTCAGGTGATCAGTTATATTCAGAAGGATCTTATTCAGCAATCACAGTTGCACAGAGCAGATCATCAACTGGTTCATTCTCACAGGTGGATCAACAGAATCCTTTAACAAGGTGGACCTAACGGTCCTTTCTTTAAATCTCTTAACAGAGTTGCATTACTTATTGTATTGTACAAAATCCTTTAACAAGGTGGACTTAATAGTCCTTTCTATGCTCCTAATAGGGCAGACTATCAGAAGTAGTCATTGTAAGCTCTAACAGGCTAAATTTATACTGCAGTACTAAATCTTGTGGGTATCATCTCCACCCCAGTTTTACTTTCTTTTGGAAGGTTTCTGGGTAACCAAATATTGTGTTATGTGTTGTGTATTATTTTTTACTTTCAAATTCTATGCATGCAAACAAATAAGTTAATCTAATTGTGGATTAAAAGGATTAAGTTTTATTGATTCCTGATTCACCCCCCACTCTCAGTTACTGGGCACATCATATATTTCCAACACTCACTCTCTTCTAGATAACAAAACTCTTGAAGAAGCATTTATAGGGATAAAGCCTGACATAAGTCATGTTAGAATATTTGGTTGTCCTGTTTATATCCACATACCCAAAGAGAAAAGATCTAAACTAGAACCCTCAGGGAAGAAGGGAATATTTGTTGGCTACAACGAATCATCTAAAGCCTATAGAATATATATTCTTGGACAGAAATTAATTGAGCTTAGCAGGGATGTAATATTTGAAGATGTCGCATTCAAAATATTTAAAGACATTAATAAAATAGATGACGAGTCTCCTCAAAATATGGAAGAGGATCATGCTTCTAAGATTCAGAGGGAGACACATGTACCTATAGAAGACAATAACTTCAATGAACCTATGAATTCTGCTATTGAGCCTAGAGACTTTGTTGTGGGTCATAAAAGACCTCTATGGGCAAGGACAATGATTCAAGAGGCAAAAAATTATGTAGCTCCAAAAGGAACTTTCAGGGAAAGCAAGAGACCAAATAGATACTCCAGCTATGTTGCTCTTATGAGTGAAATCATCAAGTCAGTACCTTCCAGTGTTGAGGAAGCATTCCAACATCAAGTTTGGAAAGATGCCATGACAGAGGAATACCAATCTATACTCAAGAATGATGTCTGGGATATCGTACCTAGACCAAAAGACAAATCGATCGTCTCATCTAAATGGCTCTTCAAAATCAAACATGCTGTAGATAGGAGCATTGAAAAATATAAAGCAAGGTTTGTTGCCAGAGGTTTCTCACAAAAAGAGGGAATTGATTATGAAGAAACATTTGCTCCAGTTGCGTGATACACCTCCGCCAGGGCCATGATTGCTATCGCCACATCAAAGGGATGGAAGATTCACCAAATGGATGTGAAGACTGCTTTTCTTAATGACATTATAGAAGCAGAAGTGTACCTAGAACAAACTGAGGGATTTGTGGTTCATGGTGATGTTTCTCGTGTTTGCAAATTGAAGAAGGCTCTATATGGTCTTAAATAGGTTCCTCGAGCCTGGTATGAGAGGATAGACAATTATCTTTCAGAATTAGGTTTCTCCAAGAAAAATGCAGATCCGAACCTTTACTTCAAGGTAATAAATGGTGACATGTTGATTCACATTCTTTATGTTGATTCACATGAAGGACTTTGGTCTTCTACACTATTTTCTTTGTTTAGAAGTATGGCAGAAGACTGACGGTATTGTCCTAAATCAAGGAAAATACACTATTGACATTTTGAAAAGGTTCGGAATGGTGGACTGTAAACCAATGACCCATGGAGACAAATTTACACGAGTTAAAAGAAGCAACAACAAACTCAAAATTAGCATATTCCACTCTCTACCGGCAGATGATTGGGTCCTTGATGTACTGGTCAATACTAGACCAGATATTTGTTATGCAACAAATGCACTCAGTCAGTTCATGTGTGAACCAAGACAGTTACGCTTAGCTGCAACAAAACATATTGTGAGATACCTGCGTGGCACAATTGGATATGGTTTAAGATATAATAATGTAGAATTAAATCTGCATGGATATACTGACTCAGATTGGGCTGGAAGTGTAGTTGATTGTAAAAGTACTTCGGGGTGTTGCTTCAACTTAGGATCAGCCATGATTTCCTCGTTTAGCAGAAACCAATCTTCAGTTCACAGAGTTCCACCAAAGTCGAGTACATTGCAGCATTGATGGGAGCTCGCGAAGCTGTGTGGTTAAGAAAACTTCTTGTAGGATTGTTTGGACAATCCTTGGATCCCACGATCATTCATTGTGATAATCAGATTTGTATAAAGCTTTCAGTGAATCTAGTGTTCCATGACAAATCAAAGCACATTGAAATCCCTTACCATTATGTTAGAGACATGGTGGAGAGAAAAGTTATCCATTTGAGATATATTAGTACACAAGAACAATCAACAAACATTCTCACCAAGCCTCTCTCCAAAACAAAGGTGGAATACTTTAGAGGTAAGCTTGGTATGGTAGAAATGTAATTTTATTTGAGATTGAGTCTCAACAAACTAATTTATTGTACTAATATATTTTAGAAGATGTTTAATATGTAAACTCTTTTTGTCATGTGTGTGATTACATGACTTCATGGGCCCCTGTGAACATCTTGAAAGGTGACGATCTTTCAATGATGTACACCTATACTTCTGGCTGCTGTTGTAAGGTGACGACTTTACAATAGTTAAACCTTACTATCATGATGGATATCATGTGACTTGATATCCGTGGACATGTCATGATAGTTTATATCTCTTAAGTGATATTAACTGAGTGGTGTATAACCACAATGAGTTAAATGACTGAGATATTTCATGGTGGATATTATGTGACATAATATTTGTGGATATGCCATGAGTAGATATCCTTATGGCAGGCATCATGCGACTTGATGCTTGTGCACATACCATAATGGATAGTGTGAGTATGGTGAATATCATGTGACTTGATATTCGTGGACATGCCATTAATCCTGATGACACCGTGAGGTGACATCATTTATGGTGGATATCACATTGAGGTGATATCCGTCCTACACAATATATGGATCTATTGTGTCTACATGAGGATAGTAATCATCCTCCCTAGCTAAGAGGGAGTGTTAATGAATTGTAGCTTCGATTGGATTATTCCTATCGATGAAATCAAATGCATAAGTAGCCTATCGACCTTGAGCATTTGATCTCTATCCTTCTTATGTATTCTGCTATGATTATTGATTATCATAATACATGATTAATAAATAGTATGATTACAATCATGTATATATATATATACATAATTGTAATTGAGATTGATATAACTATTATTAATCATGTTCATGATATTAATCATGCTGTTAATACCATTAATGTTAATTATGCTGTTAATACAAATTACATTGTTGATATTGATTTATACATTCATCGATAATGAGTATCGATATAATCAATGCTGGTATCGATACCATACTATGCTATCAAAGATAGCACATTATGATACCGATACATTATCTTAATATTACATTAATATCAACCGGTTCGATAATGAGTATTC
Source organism: Thuja plicata (assembly GCA_018584345.1). Taxonomy (NCBI): domain Eukaryota; kingdom Viridiplantae; phylum Streptophyta; class Pinopsida; order Cupressales; family Cupressaceae; genus Thuja; species Thuja plicata. Next base: position 457,050 of record MU224370.1, read on the forward strand.
GAACATTCTTTATATTACCAAATGAATCGATATTAGTATCGATGTTATTAACATGCAAAATAACGTGTATTAACTTGAGTTTGGGATCGATGAGGACATGCCTCCTTAGAGACATGTCTCTATAGTCCACGTAGGGACATGTCCCTACGTACACATGTCTCCTCCCATTAGTATATAACTTCGGTCCATATGACTTGGGAAGCACCCGAATCAATAAGCGCCTAACAAGTCCCAACAATACTCATCGATATTTGTAATTATCAGTTCAAGCATATATCGGCAGCAATGTACATATATACAGATCTGATCTGTATTACATTCACTTCATAATAAATATATATTATCATTAATATTGATATTGAGAATTCTAAGGATTATATATATATTCATGTTTCATTAATATTAATATATATACATTCAAGAAAGAATTATAGAGATATTGTGATCAATATATATATAGAAAAATTAAAATACTATAAAGTATAAATCTCTAAATCTGATCAAAACTTTAACAATTATTACCAAATTTTAAAAACACATGCAGAAATATCACAAGTGCAATGACTAATCATTGAGGTAAAGTCTTGAAATGACTAAACACCGTACAAATCCCCCCAGAAATTTAATTTTGATCATGGTAGGGAATCAAAGTTGACTTGAACTTGTTTTGTGGTTAGCACCAGCACTTGGAAATTCGGCAAATTGTAGAATACTGATTTTAGTTTTTGTTTTTAATCTCATCAAAGTTAGACTCAACAACATTCAAATGAGAACAAATTCATGTCAAAATATTTTATTAAGTAGAAAAATGTAATTGAACTTTAATAGTATTAATTTATTAAACAAAGCAAAAATAATTAATAAATGCCTTTTTTGTATTAATATTTCAAAATTATCTATAAAGTTCAAAATCATGAATGATATCCGTGATAGGAAGACATGAAGGACACAAATAAAAAATTAAGAGGAACTTGGCCAGGAAAATAAGCAGTTTCACCCTTTCGCACTTGTGGATTTTATTTTATAGGTTAAAAACCAAGTTTGTAATTGTAAAATCTGAAGGTGGACTTTGATTGGAAATTTACCTATATGATGTTTTTCACAGATTTTTCAAGTTCACCCTTTCTGCCCTGCAAATCACCTTGGACCAAGTAAAAAAATGATTTGTGTGTTTTTTCTCTTTATATTTAATGTCTTTTGAGAGACTAATTGAGTCCCATCAACCAAATTGCTGAGTCTCAGAAAGTTTCTTCCAAGAACAACTCTCTAAGCTTCTCTATAATTTGCTCGGATTCATGAGGAAATTTTGCCATTATGATTTGTGCAATAAGCCTTTTGTAGTTTTCAACTAACATGAAAATAAATTATATGTTTGTTCATGGTTACTGTATAAGATAACGTAATCTTGTATTCAGGCTCTCGTAAGAGTTATATCAGGATTCAAGTGGAAATTTGCAAGGTTCACAATGATTTTTTATTATTTTTAACAGGTTTCGACCTTCAAACTTGGCTTCACTTTTGGAGAAATTGAATTATGGCTGCATATCATGCATACCCAAGTACACGAGCTTATTTCTGTGCTCTTCACATGTCCCAAGGTTTCCCTTTGTGACAAACATTGCCAATTCTGACCCACAGGCAAGGTCGACCCTGTGCCAGCCTCAGTCATACAAGTTTTCTTGTAGATTTTCATATTGGTGCCTTTTTGCCAATCCCTAAAACAACCTAAACATTGTCAGCCACTTGATTGGCACCAAACTGCAGCCTTGCATGAATACCAATCTTTAAAATTCCAGCACACTTTGCTAATGCAAGCCTGCATCAATTGATGTACAACATTATTGTCATAACCATTATACTAGTTTCAGAACCTACTCAAGTAAAACATTTTAGCAATCCCTAAAGTCTCCTTTATTAACTTGTTCCTGATGTCCTATTTATTATTGTACTCGTCTTTAGCTCAATTTTATTCTTCAAACCTTTCATTGTTCAGCTTAGATATGGAGGTATAGTTGCTCAAGTTTGTGCATTTTATTTACTTAATTTGTTCATTCCATGTTCTAGCATAATGTCCCCAATTGAGCAACCTTAGGAAATAGATGAAATCTCAAACAAATGTGCACGACTAAATGATACAGAATACCAGCGTACCACGGGGACACGTCCCCCCCCAAACCCTAGCGTTCTAGAACGGGGACGTCCCCGGGACTTGGGGACGGTGCTGCTCGATCGCCGCCGAGTGCCACCGGGACGTGGGGATGCACCGGCTTCCCAGGGATGTCAAGGGTCCCGGGGACGTTTAAGCGTCCCTTGTCAGCGAACGAAATTCACATTGTTTTAAAAAAAACATATTTTTTGATTTCTTTATTGGTTCTATTTGAACCCCAAGTTTATGTGGGGCCCATCTATAAGGCCTTTCAAGCCTACAAGAGGCCCTCCAAGCTAGTGGCTGTACATAGTGCCTTGCGTATCACTAACCACAAGACATGTGTGTACAAGGAGAGCCCAACAACACGATGGGATGTAGAGCCAGAGGAGCCATCATAGGTTGATGAGGACAAGGATGCAACACCTTTAGATGTAGGGCTGGTTGGTGTTCCTTTGGCGGATCTTGACCATGGGGAGTTCAGTAATGAGGTGTAAGAACCCCTGCTGGTTCTAACTTTATCACTGTATTTTCTGATTTAATAGTGCCTTGACATTTCGTCAAACACTTAGCAAACAATGTCTGAGCTTGCTGATTTGAGTTCCTGTTTGATTTATTATGGTTTGGTATGCCGCAATTGATGCTTTTTAATATATTTGCAATGTTTGACACAACAATATAATGCAGCAAAATAGAAGATATTGCAATAATTATTTCAACTAAAAAACTGGACATTACATAGGGAATATATAACTGAAAATTCCAAATTTTTACAACACCTTCGATATCAGTATTTTCACAAAATATCGACAACCCAGTTCATAAAATATCCCCTATTATCTAAATTAACAATACCCAGAAAATTTAGGAGTTACAATTCATGAACTTACATGTTTGATATGTCTTGAAACCCTTGAATAAATTTCACAAATCTGCTCATAAATGCTTTGAAATTCGATTAATAATGGCTGCCAATTCTTTCTATCACTGCAAACTGTTCTGGTAAATAATGAACCATTCAAACCCTTAATTCTGCAACAATAAGTTCATTCTTGACCTCTGAATGAAGCCAACACTTGATATAATTCGTTGGGTGTTTCACCAATTCACTATGCTGAAATAACTTGGAAGAATTCACAATTCTTCAAGCTCGAAATCTGAAACCCTTGTTTCAATTTCTTCTCCACACAAACAAAGCAAATGCACAA
>MU224370.1:460453-502399 GCA_018584345.1 Thuja plicata
AAGCAAATGCACAAGTCATGAATAATGAAAAAGAACTCATGTGAGTCTTTTATAACTTTTGTGGGAGAATTCACACACTTTTCCAGCCAATGTGGGATAAATAGATATACTTTTCCTTTTAATAATTTATTTATTCCAATACTTTAATTAATACTTTGGCTTAGTCTTCAATGAATTAATTGGATAAATGGCCCCTTCCAATCATGACTCAACCCTCAACTTAAGTGAAATTATAAATTTAAATTATAACTTTATAATAAGCCATTTAATGATTAAATAATAATTTGGCCACTAAAATAATAATAACTCCCAAATTACTTATCCTTTAAATATGTCGTCTGAAACAGGAGTTACACCTAATATTTCCGCATGTGACCAAATGCACTTTCCAAAAATAGAAAGGGTCCTTCTCGATCAACCTCAGACATACTATTAATAGTAAGTATATGAAACTGAGCCCAAACGAAGTCCAATCTGAGCCAAACAAAGACCAAACTGGAACATACAAAATTTTGGGGAAGATAAGAACCTCCATTAACCAAACCTCTACCTTAGAAGACCCTCTATCCAAAATAATTAGCCTATGAGGGTCACAATAATAGGCTAATCCCTCAAACTCTGATGCTCAAGAAAAATGGGGACATTACTTGAGGAGTTTGCCTTGAGGAATGATTAGAGGCCCACCTTCACTACATTTTGACATTTTGTACTTGTTTTGATATTATGCTACTTATTGTAATCATCTTTACGATATTTTTGATATAATAGAAAACTTCCATTTGCCGATTTGACAATTTAAAGTTTTATTTAGTATTTGAGTATTCTAATTTCTTATTAGTAATTCGATATTCAAAACTTTAATGTTCATTGTTCAATGTTCAAGTATGCTGTATTTACTATTTAGTATTTGGTATTTGTAATTGTGCTATTTTACTTCTTAATAGTCTTATACCTCTTTTCATAACTAGCATTTTAAGTACCATATGTATAGTATATAGTATATACTATATTGTAATGTCCCCAAACTCAGAACCTACAAATTGATAAAAGATTCAATAAGTTTTAATTAAATATTGAAACTTATTTTATTGGCCATCAAATTAGGGAAAGTGCTTACTATAACTCCACCAATATGTTAAGCACCATCAACTAATATGAAAGATGGATAAAATCATGTTTAACGTAGAATGATTTTTGCATTATTATCGACTTCCATCAATATTCATCGTGGCTTTATTACTATTACCAATCGGTCAACAATATGATGCGCAAGCAGAAGTAACTGAGGAAATGATGTCAATTAAGGCATCATTAAATTGTATTCACCGTTGCCACATCGGGAAGTCATCCACATCTTGTACATGGACTTATCAAACACATTGAAGGTTATCATATGCAGTGAGAGGTGACTTAAGTAGAAGTCAAATAATACCGACCCGGCTCATACCGTCCACGTTAGATAATCACATATTGACCTGCGGCAAACAACAAACATCAAACCAAATATCAACTCAGATGAACTAACACCTTAATGTGCCAGAAATGACATAGACAGTGAACAAAAGGTGCAGACACATATACTGTGTAAAGAGCCTGTCTGGTCTCTAACGCTGAATGCACCTGCAAATGGTTTTGATTTTGTATTTTTTTTGTTGTTAGATATATATACTTTTTTTTTGGTTTTTCCCACATAGAAAATTACGATTTGCAAAAAACAAATTTAGCTAAACTCTTTATGCGAAATTAATATCACACCAAGTCTGTAGATTCTTATTGAAACTGAAGTTGAATCTACACAATGCAAATATGATTCAATTACATTATCAAATTAATCATAATGTAATTTCACATTAATTGAAACCTGTTTACCACTCCATGCTGCTTCGATACTGGCCACGGATAAGGGAAAGAATAGCGGCTGTTGCTGAAAGATACTCATGCCAAATACAGAGCAAACGACAATCTCCCTGAGATGGTGTCTAACTAACTCCAGCTTATTTATTCTACTATAGTGTGAAAACCCAAGATGATTGTCCTCCAAAGAATCCACAAACTGGTCGGACCCTTCACACAATTCACAGGCAGATGCAAAACCCACTCAAAGTGCATTAGCAGAGAAGAATTAACAATTCTTCAGCAGTTGAAAACAAACCCTCATATCTCCCATTCGAAACTCAGAAAATTTCATTCACAAAATGTCAAGTCAATCATCCATCCAAAGAGGTTCGATTTTTGATTTAATGAGCAACATCTTCTCCAAGAAGATTTTGAATTTCAGCTTCAACAAGACACCTCTCATAACTTAAAAGTATTCTCAACTTCTCCAAAGTTTGAACATTTGAAAAATATTAAACAATAATATCTCCCTCCAAATTTGATGTCCAAACATAAGATATTAAAGCAACCATTAATATTTAATGACTTGACTTAATATTTAATTATAATCACTTGATGAATTAAGATTCCAAGCCAAGTCCACATGCTCTGTCGAGTCTATTGACCAGACACCCTGCCACAAATAGAAACTGACGAAAATAGACTTACTATAAATAGTAAGTCCTCAACCAGAGACCCCAAATCAATCCATTAGCCCACTAGGGTTGCAGTGATGGGCTAACAATGCCATGTCCCTGATACCTGCTAAAAAGGGGACATCACATACTGGAAGCTCATATCGATTTGGAAGAATATCGTCACTGAGGTTGAGATGACACAATGTCATTATAATAAGAATGATTGGCATTCACTCAATGATTATGGATCGGGCATCATATATTTTCCATTGCATAAGCCGATAGTATTATCGGGCTAGCAATTAATGGTTTATGATTAATTACGAAATCGGTTGGCAATTGTTAACAATAATTACTAATGATTATTGGGTGAATAACATAATTATACTTGCTATGATGGGTGACGTCTTTCCACCTGCACCCCTTCATGATCCAAAGCACATATTTATGCAAGCCGATCGGCTCACCAAGAGGCATTATTAGAGAATTGATATTATATAAACTTATATTTTTCCTTTCTGGAAACGCTCGATTCCAGAGCATTATCGCAACCATGGTGCAGGCAATTCATTTATATATCACAGATGACATCTAATTGAAGAGCATAATTCATTATCGATATATCAGAGACGGCTCGTGGATCAGAGAATTATTGCATTTACAATTCCAGAATATCAGAGACGACATATATCTCTGCCTGAGATCATTGTTCATACATCAGAGAATTACTGCATATTTAATTCTAGAAAATTAGAGATGGCATATATCTCTGTCTGAGATCATTATATCAACCTGTAGTTGCAGCATATATCACATACGAAAGATTAGACACAGCCATACAGGTCTTGTGCATATATTATATTGCTATATCAGATACAGCCTCATATTGTAAAAGTGCATTCTTGGTGCATATTGATGTTCAGTGTATGCATTTGGAATTACCAGTAATAAAAATATCATCATTGTAATTGCATTAGTTATTGCTTGATTGATCAATTGAAGTAACATTTCAAGAAGGAATTGCATAATTCATGTAGTGTTCATATAATCCAAAAAGGGGACATTACATATATGCCGCCCCCCCGCCGTCCCCAAAGTGAGGCACTTTTGTCCCCCCATCCTGGAAACTTGTCCCCCTGTTCCACCATCCCCCGTCCCCGACGGTGGTGTAACTATGAAAAATACCAATGCCCAACTGTAAATGCCAAAATGAAATTTATGTTGATTATCAAAATATGATTATTGCAAACCCTTGTCAACAAATGTGCGAGAAAGCATCCTGCAATGTTGATTTACATTTGGAGTCTGAGACCCTCAAAAGTGCAAATTAAACAAGTACACAACATATTTGAATTATTACTAGTTGATACAAGCATTCAACCCATGTATGCAACCTCACAATTGATTATAAATTATATTGCATCAGTAAAAACCTTCAATGGTGGACAAGCTACAGCAGAAATAAAAGGGTATAACAGCAGCAAGGGCTGTTCATAGCCAACAATGTCCAGGTGTTGAAACAATTTATGACCAGTTCAAATACCAACACAAATTGATATAATTCCACCTACAAATGAGAGGATCCAATTCCATGCAGCTGTATGGCAACCCAATCAATGAATTTCAGTGAGAGTGTTGTGTATGGTGGCTTGAATAATGTGAAAGCAGACCAGAATCGATGCAGATCTGAGCAGGTATCTGTTTTATGGCTGGTGCTAGGACTGAACGATGGCATCCAAATGGTTTGGTGGCAGTTGGAACAACGTAGATGCTTGGAAACTGTACCAATGCCTAAAACTCAGAAAATCTCCAAAATATAGCAAAGCCTAGGACTTATTTAACTTACAACAGCAAACATCCATGCTAAACCCTACGCGCAACACTGAGGGTGCCTGAACACATTCACAATATACTAGCATAGCCACTTAGAGGGCTAAAAATGGTGCCAACAATGGTTGTAAACCTCAAAGAGCAGCTGGTCCAAGCCATACAAAAGCTGCAATCTTTAATAAATCGTTGTAATGGCATTGTGACAACATTGTAGTAGTAGTGTGTAAATTTGAAAACTTGGCCAAAAGTACCGATTTGATGATGTGGTGCAATTTACTTGCAAATATGAATCGTATAACTATAACTGCAATCAATATACCCAAATGTGATCTTTGAGCAGAATGGCCTCAAATGATATAAGGCTTTTCATCCCTAAATCCCATTATCTAAACCAAGAGGGTTTTTCTCATTTGGATCTCCAATACCGGGGGTTTTCATCCTTGATTGCTTCAATCTCCAAAATGGAAGAAATAATGAAATGACAAATTGGATAATACTAGAACAGTATGATTTGATGTGAGCCTTGATTTCTCTTTTGTAGGTACCTACTTTGGGCCCTCTATTTTATTTTTATTTTTATTTATTTTTCTTTTCCCATTAATTATTTAAAAATACTTTTAACTTACATGCAACGGCTCTTTTTTGAATTACATTTTGAATTAAGTGTTGAAAACACAATTTTTTTTTACAAAGGACCTAAAATAATATTTAAGTTGACCTATTTAACATACAATGATTGGGCCCACTTACAATATTATTATTTTTATTTCCCTTGTTCTATTCTTTAGCCTACATGGAATGGGGATAGGCTAGAGGTCTTCTCCATGGATCTAATCCTGAAAAGGGGTCATGATGTCTAGATTATTGCTAGTTTGGTTTTTCCATTCACATGTTATTTTTATGTTTCTGTCAGATTGCCATAATACATTGACTTTGCAATTAGCATGTCGTAATCTGGTTACAGTGTGTGATCTGGATCAGATTTCTATGTGGTTTCATGGCTAACAATGCAGAGTTTTGAACATCTTTTGGCAAATCGGAAAGACAGTGAAATACATTTGTTTAATTTCTTGATATTGTATCTCTCAAACCATGTTACCTAATTAGGAGGCTTTCTATGTGCTCAGTGGATCATTCAGAGTTAAATTCCACTAGATGTCAACTATATCACAAAGGTTTATTCCTTTGACATTGGCCAGACTATCTTTTTACTTTTGTTTTAAATTGTTTTGCTATATTTTGGTTATATAAATTTTTTTTTCCTTTCCTTGCATCTTTCAAGTGAAAGCAATTGTGAGTAAAAATTGACATTTTGATATTTGGTTGATACCAAAATTCTACATTTGACATTTTTTTGAATGTATGATTAAGTAGCTTTTAAGTACAACATTCCTTCTTGGAGTGGAGGAAAGCTCTAATGTAAACATTCTGCAATTTTATTCCAAATTATGCTTGACCTTTGTGCCTTCTCTCAAAAAGGTCTGTGTAAGATTCTAAAGCTTTTATACAATTATAAAGTCCATCAATTAATGTTGTGTCTGAAAACACATTTTTGATAGAGGAATACCTTATCGGAACAATCCTATTCTGTGTTAGACTGAAAGTTCAGTAAGTCTGCCTACGATCTAAAAAGACATCTGATTGTAAACATAAAGTCATCGGAGAATCTGTCTCTTTCTAAATACATTTGTTGGATGGAAAATTTACCCTTCGTTTATTTTCTTTGCAGATGATTATGACCGATCAATTTCTGAGGCAATAGAATTAATAAAGTAAGTTCTTATTGATAATTATGATTTCAATTACTTGTATTGCATGTCCACGAGCAGTATTTTTGAACATTACAAAGATTCTGATCCTTAATTCTTTGATGTAATTGAAATGATTATAGGCAGGGGCAATTGTCTCCAAACACTGTGCTTGAAAATGATGCATCCAGAGACAACAGTCCTGCAGGAATTGGTAAAGAAATTGATCTTTAAAATTTCAACTCCAGATGCACTTCCAAATTTTTTGAGGATGGGTGGAGTATTATAGAGGGGCAGCTGTTCTGTGGTAGACTGATCTCTTGCAAGTCAAATCATTCTGCTGGAATGTAGAAAGTTTGGATTTTTTTTGGTCTCTTTATTTACTTGGTGGCGCACTTGGAGCAAAAAGTGGCATCATAATATGAAATGTTCATTTACAGGAAAATTATATACCATTGTATTTGAGAAACCAATTAGATTAATGACTGGAAAATGCTTAGGAAGTGATTAATTTTTGACCTAGGGCTGATGAGCAGCTCACAGTAGCTGCTAAAACATAACAAAGATCTGGTGTACCTGCTATACGTATAATCAGTATTCACAGGAAGCCAAACTGTAGAGACCAACTTGTAAAATTGAGAAATTTGGCTGTGTTATACTAAAAAGGAAGAAAGTATCTTTCAAACTTTCTAGTGATTATTGGAGCAGCGACCTTCTAAATTATGATTGAAACAAGATCAACTTTAAGAATGGAAAACTCCAGCTCTCAGAAGATTCTGAGAATGTTAGGTTTTTAACTAAAAGCTGGCTCTTTGTTTCAGGTATTTTTTCTCTTAATTAGGCTTGTATTTAATTTTTTTACCGGCCCAAGTTTATAAAATGATTCAATTATTTAAGTTTTTTTAAGACTACAGGAATGAGTATGGCACCTCCTATAAACAGCAGTTCTCGTAAACTTTTTAACACCGGTGATGCTGGCACAACACAACTATTTATGTTTCCAGTGCTTTCAATAGAACCACTTAAATCATTGAAACATTTTAACTTCAATTGAAAGTTAAATAAATTAACAAAGATTGCAGTTTTTTGTTCAAACTTGCAAGACCCATTGTGACTTATAGAACAATAGTCACAGGCTTGCCCAGTGGGACTTGAACTCTGTTTATCATTGGATTCAACTGACTTACCTCTAAGCTATGACAGGTTGGGCACAAAGAATCGATCAGCTTGCGAAACCAAATGCCATATTCCATTCAAATTCGGTACCAGCCACATTCCCAAAGTTCCCACCCAGACAACAATCGATATAATATTTGATGTTATCTATAAGAAATTTTTTGACCTCAAAATCTCATTACATGAGAACATAGAAAGAGAATAGCTTTGCTTTGTCTCCTATTATAATAACAACAATTTAATGGATTTTAAGAAAGTAGGTCAAAGTAAGGTGAAACTAGTTAGCTTCAGAAACCTCCATAGGTGGATCAGGGAGATGATCTTATTGATTTTCTATCTGATGTTTTACATTCCATGCATGGTGGCACTATAGCTCATGCCAGCGTTGTTGAACACGGCTACTTTGCTCTTAGATTAATTAGATCTTTCCCGCCAGTTCCACAAGATTCTTCCCACTCGGTCTTTGCTTCAAATTCATCAATTTCTATTGAAGTTACAAGATTACAATCATACGCATTAGTCCTGTTCCCTTTGAGAGTCCTTGCTTCTGCTAATTCTTTTGACCGAAGACGACCAAATTGAAACCTGTATTTATTTACTTTTAATAATTATTTGGTGTCTATTGGATCAATAACTGTTAAGAGGAAGCAAATTCTTTTGACCCAAGACGACCGAATTGAAACATTTTTTTTTACTTTTAATAATTATTTGTTATTTATTGGATCAAAAACTGTTTAAGAGGTAAGAATAGTAAAAGAAATTGTAAATTGTCATGTTTTAGATGGTTTTAGTGTAGTTAGGGTTTAGACTCATTTAGGCTAGTGTTCTATGAGGGGGGCTTCCTGAAAAAGTTCAGTGGATGCTGCTGAGATAGATTTTTTAGGATTATTTAAAAGGGAGTGGTCACATGAATTTCATAGTGCAGTATGGACCTAATGTTTAAGCTCCAAAATTTATGGAAGCTTATGATCTAATGAATTTTGTTATTTTAGCATTTTCAATTCATGTGAGTAAAAAAATATAAAAAATAGAAAAACCGTTTGATAAAAATTGTAAAACTTAAGATGAGTGACAAGTGGCATAAAAAAAGCCTAAGCTGGTGGGGCTATTTCTAGCCCACCACCTTTTTCACTTACTCAAATCTAGAACCTTAAAAAGCAGGGGCTGCTATTTTTTAGGAAAAGATTCTAATTAACCTGTTGTTTTTATTTGACTTTATGGGACCTCTCGTTCCTTAAAAATAGATCACGAAGCCCCCCTAATGGGGCCCCACCCTTAGTATAGGTTCAAGCAAATAGAGGGATTTGCCCCCATTTTCATTGAACAAGATGGGTGCTATAAACAAGCTTTGAGTTGTGGAGCTGCAGTTGTTAATAACGACCAATTTGCATGTAAATTCATTGGATTGTAGAGCATTATATGTGTTTAAAGTGAAGTTGAAACGAGAGATAATGATTAGTTTGTATGTAAACTCAGTGGATTGTAGAACATTATATGGGTTTAAAGTGAAGTTGGAAAGAGAGATTTAAGTATTTGTTGCAACAATAGAAAACGAAGAATGAAGTTATCTTTTTGATGGAATGTACACCATCATAGGAGTTGAGACATAACAAATTGATTGTGACAGTATGAAGCATTTTTACTTGTAATATATTTTAAAATATGTTGATGTCCATTATATTATGTAAGGATGCATTTACAATTGGATATGAATAGCTAGTTTAGTTGAATTATTGAACAACTTTGATTTATCTGGATCTATGTGACTACATAAATTTGTAGATGTGACTTAAATTATGTAAGTACAAGTACATAGGCATTCCATTTATATAAATTTGGGTTTGAGTTGAGTGGAAAAGGAAGGTCACTTTATTTGGATTTAACCATATATACCTTGTCATGTTTAAAGTGGAATTGTTGGTCTAGGTGGATCTATGAAAACATGTAAATGTGATGTAAATAATATGAATAGCATGTACATAGGACCTTCATTTATATAAATTCGAGTTGAGAGTGGAAAAGGAAAGATACTTGGTTGGCTTTTTGAATTCTACACTCTATTGTCTTTAAAGTGGATTTGTTACATGGAAGTGAGGGATAATAAAGAGAGGTTTACATAACATTACAAAGATATGAAAGATATTTCATTGTGAAGTATCCTTCACTTCTACTTGAGAAGCACGAGAGTAATTTTGTAATTGTATAAGCAAGATTATAAAAGCTATCATTTACGTTATTTTTTTAACATTAGGATATCCAAGATAGACATTTTCATTATATATTACAATTAAGATTATAGAAGCCATAACGTCATCATTTATGCCATTTTTTTCAACATTGGGATACCAAGATAAATACTTGCATTAAATATTTGGTGAATGTTCTCTCATTATTTGTGCTCAAACTATCACCATATGTATGCAATTTATTATTCATTTGATGCCACTTCAAAGAAAAGATAAGATGATGTATGCCATTCACTAGGAAAGCCAAAACGCAAGGAGATTTGGAAGAATTTGATAACAAAATAGGTTCAAGGGCTCAAAGATCTTCACAAGCACCTAAGGAGGTAGGGGAAACTAAAACCTATAAGATAACAAAGAATGTTGAGGTTGGAGCAAAATGTCACTCATATAATCATTTGCCAACCTTACGTGTCTAAAGGACAAACTACATTTTTATAGATTTTATTAAAAGTTGGTTCACATCCAAGGGAGTCGCTTAATAATGATGCATAAAAAATTCCCTCACAAGGCTAATTTTGGAGGAAAGGTAGCAGTAGCACAAATAAAGGAAAAAAAACCAGTCAAACCCTTGTTTGTTGGGATTATTATTATTGGAATCATTTCATAAGTATCACACTTAGACTTTATCACCAATTGTTGAAATTCTCAATGTATTGGCCTATCCTCCACTGAATTATAGTCCTTTGGTGAAGTGCTCCTAATTGCTTAGAGCCTCAAGACTCACATATAGGAAAATAAAGGATGATCATAATCATAGAAATAGTTTTCTAGACAAACACAAACATTATGAAGCAATGTTTCATTATATTAACAAGGACAAAGTACATGGATGTTGGTAACATTGATTAATATATTTTCCCTTTATGTTAAAACCTCTTGTATAGGGTTACTTTACAAAGCTAATATATGATGACTCAATACAAAATTTATTCTACCCTCTCAAGGTCTTGCTTTGAATGATATTCTTTTAGACTTGGTCCATTCTACTCTTCCTTAATTGTAATAAATGATCTTTGTCTATTCTACTCTTGATCTTGTAATTAATGGTCTTCTCTTAGATTTATGACTTCAACTATCTCTATCCACTTGCTCTTTGGGTTGGTCTATTTCTATTTATCTACTTGAATAATCTTTTCTATCCCCTTTCTTCATTAATGGTTGTATAATGTTAGTTTTACTCTCCTATATTTTCTGATTTAGTCATCGATATGGCCAAGTTCTCCCTTGAATGACACACGTCATCCTAGAGTTGCCATGTGATCACATATCCATGTTTGTGTTGGAATGTGAGGTTGATGTGATCTTTGATGTTTTCATTAATGTTGTCATTGATGTCAATATATCCTTATTCCGGCCTCTTGATGTATCGGTTGCTATGTAATCAACTGGTTTGGTGTATCAGTTGATGTGCACCGATAGGCTGTATGTTTCAGTTGAAGTTGTCACCGACAGGTTTCGATGAGGGTTCTTCATTGGATGCAACATTTGGTTAATTGGGTCAATCCTATTTGGATGCGTATCCTTTTTACTTTTCGGTCCCAGCTTTGTGTGTGTAATGTGTTGTTCCTATACGTTGGAACTGAGCACTTTGGAGATGGTGTAGCGTGTTGGATGGAACGAGGCATGTTGTATTGTTCGAGGTGTTCCTCATTTCATTCTTTACCACCGCAGGAATGTCTTGGTGCAACCTATTTCAAATTGTCTAGCCGACCTGGTGGATTTCATGATGCTGCATATATAAGAGTGAGTGTGTGGATCAATAATTATCCAATAAGATTCATGTGTGGTGATATGCAAAGTGATAGCGAATTTCTAGTCCTGTGAAGCTGTGTGTTGATCTTGGTGGTAGATTCTATCTCTTTTCATATTTTTTGGCTGTGAGCCTTGTTGTACTGGCAGTGAGCCTCTGTGTATCGACAGTGAGCCTTTCTGTATTGGTAGTGAGCCTTCGTGTGTCAACAATGAGTGTCTGTGTATTGACAGTGAGCCTTTGTGAATCTAACAGTGAGCCTTTGTAAAAATCACCATACCGGTGTCACCTTAACATGTGTTTTACATTTTATGAGAATTAGCTTCTCTGTGGTTTTTCTCATCTTAGGTTTCTACATAAAAATTCTAGTGTTCTCTGTGTCGGTGTTTCAATGCTCTTAATGCTTATATTTATGTGGATGTTTGGTGTGCTTAATAGACAGATCTAAAGTGGTTAATACCATTGATTGCGAGTTAACCGACAAAAGAAAAGTTTTATAAGTTGTATGGTAATAACTAATTCACCCCCCTCTCAGTTATTCGACATGTTCAACTATTTGTAGGCACATTAGTACCTTTTCTCATTGAGAATATTCTGATGGTTCACAACTACCCCATTGCCAAATGGTGACTTTAGGGAATTGAGCTAGGCTCCACTTCAAGAAACCACTACCACCGTAGTTAAGGATCTCCTCGGAGGCTATTAAACCATGCCATAAATCTTGAGTAGAGATATTGGACATATTTCAACAATCTCCCTTGGGCATTACCTAAGGGGATTTGAACTCACGACCTTGATCTAACATCACTTGTAGGGATTTGAACTAGTTGTTTTCTCCAAAAAGTGCACTAGTTCTAGAAATCACTACTATCCCAATTAAGGATCTCATAGGACGCTATTAAACGATAACATAAATTTTGAGCACAAATGTTGGACATGTTCCAGTAGACTAGTCATCCATCACTTCCTTATTCTAGATTAGAAATTGACAACACACACTTGTCTTCCGAATTGACATTATGGTAGTTTTCATGGATTATTCCTTAACATATTTTAGTGCTAACATTTGCCTCACATGTTTCTTTGTCCTTGGTTGAACTTGATTGGTCGCATTAGTAGTTATAGATATTTGACATTGGTTTTCCTGGGAAAGTAATTAAATCATAATTTTGTTTTTACCTTATAGTCTTTCTATGATGCAGGTTCTTTAAAGTTTATTTTAGTTTGTATTACTAACACAAGGAACCATTATCTTGTTTATGTGGTGATCAATATCGATGTATTGCTTCAATAACACATTTGATTTGGTGTTAAGAAGTTTCTTCATTCCAATTATATTTGATCTCTTTTTCTTCACTTGGTATTCGTTCAATAGATACCATCGTCTCCTTCCTTGCAATCCCTAGTCCCTTTTCTTTGGATTTCTATGGTGGCTTCAATTTTTGATTATTAATATCACTCTCCCTCTTTGCCACGTGGGTGTTTTCCTCTTCTTTGCATTGCTTGCGTTCATGGTTTGTTCTTTACTAAAGAAAAGAGCTCAATCTCTCTCTTTTTATCAATCACCATATTTAATTGATTATCTTTTTCACCTCCTTTGTTATAACTATGAACAATAGGATAGTGGTGTGAGGCTTGTAGTTTACAAGGTCGAGCTATTTTAAAATTTTGAAAGGTATTGTCCAATATCCAAACTTGGACTAAATTGTTGTGTTCTATTTGGTGATTCTATAGTCATTTCAACAATCACTTTCTGTTATTCTAAATCCTTTGAATTCTTTGTCCATGTCTGTTAGAAGATAATATTATTTGGGTCAAACCCTTATAATATATAATGTTCTTACTATAATACTTTATAAGCATTTTACATTTATTGTGAACAATTAATAAAATAAAGAACTATTAATAGTTTTAAATTTATTAGTTGTAAACAAAGATTGTTCTTGAAAAGGTATGGTAACTACCTGTTGGGTCTATTTTTGGTTTTCTGAGTTGTGTACAATTTTGGTTCCTGATGTCAGTAATTTGAGTCTTGCATCTGGTAGCTTTCAAATGTTTTTGCAAAGTGTCTAAAAGTGTTAGTATCCTAAGGCAATTTTACTTTGAAAATGTCTGAGAAACATAAACCCTAAGTCTTTTTGTCTTTGGTAGGGTTTATGTCATCTAAATTTCCAAGTCGTGCCCTAGCTCTTATGTTTTCAAGTTGACCTTTATAGTCTCTCATTTATGTGTGTGGTTCTTTTATTTTCTTTCAAGTCTCCAAGTCTCGTAAAGATTGACAGTTAGTTCTGAGCATTAAGCGATCTGGTGAAAAGGTTATCTCCAGGTATCCTGAGAATTGACAGTTAGTTCCTAACATTCAACGATTTAGAGAAATGATGCTTCACGGTTATCTCTGAATCACGAGAAGATCATGATAAAGTTTATAACATCTAGAGATCGAGCGATAAAGTTAAAGACTTAACAATGATGCTAAAAAACATACACAATCAAAACCAGAAATTCAAGCTTTACTTAACAATGATGTTAGTCGCTGGATCTCATGAAGTAGCGGCTAAGGCTTTTAAAATCTAGAGATCAAACGTGGACCGTAGATGCTACTAAAGATCAAAGGTTATCGCTGGATCTCGTGATTTAAGTTGAGTTAAAGAAAATGTTCAGCGATTGGGAGAAAGCTTATATCTCTGAATCCCATAAAGAAACCATGGTTAAGGCTTCTATCAGAGATCAAGAGATCCCTTGGTTGCTGAATCTTAGAACATGAATAGGGTTATGCAAGATCTTAAGAGATTAAGCGATGACCGTTGATCATAATGCAGATGTGTGGTTATCGTTGAATCTCCAAATAAAATCAGTTAAGAAAAAATAATTCAGCAATCATGCGATTCAATACTGAGATTTGATCCAATGTTGACACGTGTCCCGAAGGTTATCAAGATCGGCGGCTAGCGCTGAGTCTCAGAACAGAATCAAGGGTTAAGAAAGATTTCAACGATTCAGAGATAGCTTCTATCTCCGAATCTCAAGACTAGATCATGGGTAAGACTATTATTTGGAGATCATGAGATGCAATTTATCTTTGAATCTTGGAACAAAATTGGGTTATACAAAGTCTTACAAGACTTAGCTTGGATTGTCGATGCAAAGCAAGATGAGTGGTTGGCGTTGAATCTCTTAATCAAACCAAAGTCAAGAATTTTATTTAGCGACTCATAGAAATGGTGTTTTACGGTTATCTCCTCATCTTGTAATCTTAACGGTAAGTAAAGAAACATTCAGAGATCAAAAGATCCTTTAGTCGCTGAATCTGAGAGTTTGATCACCGTTGTCACTAACATTCAGAGATTAGGAGAAGAGAGTTAAGGTTAGTAGTGAAAAGTTTTGTCGCTGGGTCTCAAGACAATTTTAGGGTTAGAGTTCCCATTCAGAGATCAAGAGATCCTCTAGTCACTTAATCTCGAGATAAACCCTAGTGTTAGTAAGGCATTCAATGACCTGGAGAGGAGCCTTATCTCTGAATCTCCAGATAAAACCACATTAAAGCCAAGTATGAGGAGATTCTGAGAAAATTGTTGTCGCATGGTCTCCAGGAAATAAGTAGTGGATTGCTAGGGCTGAGGAAAGATAAGAAATTATGACAAGTTAAAGTACTTTGCTGAGCTGAAAAAGGCGAGAGTTTGTAGCCAATCAGTTTTCTTCCAGGGTTTTTATTAACAAATTCTAAGGTTTTGGCAATTGTAAAAACAAAAAGAAAGGATGGCCTTTTTCCATCTCTCTTTTCAAATTAAATTGCATGTCAGCGTCACACACTATGGCTAGCACATAATTAAATCTTGATACATGCAAAATGAATGCTGGGGTGATTGAACAACACCATTCTGAGATCTCAGCTAGATTGTTGCATTAATTGTTGAATGATATATAGACTCAACACTTATATCTTTTGCTTGTCAAAATTTTCAGGAAAGAGTGGCAAGAAATTCAGAAGTTGCAGAGATTTTCAAAGAAGAGCTTTTTTAGATAGAAGCAACAAAGATGAGCCAATCAGAGTCCAGCAATGCCTCAAATAGTGAAGGAAGCAAAGATACAGAAGAGAAGAAATCAAAGAGGAACTTCTCAAAGGAATTCATCACACTGCTCCCAGGGTCTACTCAGAATTAGCGATGATATATTCTCTGATTATATGTCAGGTTGTAGAGACCCTGTTACTCCAGGTTGTTCTGGTTACCATCTTTTCAGTTATTTCTACAATAACAGAACTAGGCAAATTCCTATTTGCAATCCATGGAAATTGGGTTTGGGGAAGTTGATAGTCCCGGATGTCTTTCTAGATGTTGATTTGCTCATAGATTTGGCTAGGAGATATGATTCAATATCAAAGACTATCAGGAAGAAGGATCAGTCAACCCTAGTTACCTTAGATAGGGCTTCTTTCATGAAGGCCTTTGGTATCTATTATTCCTCATCCACAAAGATTCATTTGAGTAAACAAAAAGAGAGATATAAGAAGAAAATCAATCTAGTTAAGAATTTAATCCTCAACTTCATGCCAAAATTGGGGAAGTATGTAGCTCCATTGCCAAGCGGTATGAATGCACCTTACGAGTTCAAGGAGTTGCACTTCTACATGAAGTATTTAGCATATGGGTTGTGCAGAGTGTTAGGGAAGGACAAGGATGTTGAGAGAATGCCTCCAGATATTTTAATGATCTCCCTAGACATACAAAACTCCCATGTCAATACTGATTATGATTATATTCAGTATGTGATTGACTAGATGCATGAGGGTCTCATAAGCATTCAGAAGGGAAAGAAGCCTCGTTTTATGCATTACTCTCTATTGTTGCATTTAATCCTCTTCCATAATGTTAATAATTTTGACACCCACATGTTGAGACCTAGGACACTCATACATGGTCAGCCAAACCCTTTGCAATTGTGGATTAGGGTTTGGAATTATAGTTCCAATGAGCATGAGTTTTGTGGCTTTCAGAATTGGATTGTGCACCCAATTTTGGATTTTCTTGGTGTGAATATAACTAGACTCTCTATCAAGGTGTTGAGGCTTCTAAGGTCTTGTGAGTATGTTGATAAGTGTCTGCAAGATCAAATTGGGGTGATTTTTTTTTAAAATCTTGGAAAGACTTTCACTCTAATTAGGGTTTATGGATGTCCTCAACCTCCACATGTGCTTCCAAAGTATGTTCCTCCAAGGGTGGCACTTAATGAATTCATTTGGCAATTGGTATGGACAGATAAGGTGCATCTGGCTCCTCATAGAAAGGCCACTTTTACACTACGACAATTCAAAGTCTATGATTTTCTTAATGGGAAGAAAGCTTTGCAAGGAATCAACAGGTGGTTGAGTCAGTATAAGATGGGTATCGCCCAATATAGATGCAAAGAAGTTATTGAATCCAAGTGTTACCAAAATTCGAGAGCATGGAGGGTGTGATGAAGAGGACATCATCAGAAATGTTCTTGATGAACAAGAAGTTGAGCATAGAGAGGGAAAATTCTGGGACCTAGCGGACTTGGAGAAATAACTGAAAAAGGCAGGGATCGCATTTGGAGGATACTTCCTGGGATTTCCTTACATGACTAGGATTACCCGAATGATTGACATGTATGACACTTTGTACAATCAATTGGAGGAGAAGCAAAAAGTGCCTGAAGAATACTCATCCTCTGAGTATGATGAGGATAGTGAGGGGGCTTATGAGCAGCCTTGGCCTCCCCACATGACTAAGGCACCTGGTTTTGAGAAGAGCAGAGAGGTTCATGACACAAAGGTAACAAGTGAGCCTCCTTAGAAGAAACATAGAATAGAGAAAGGAGAACCCTCTCAAATAAAAGAGCATGAAAATAAAAAGGACTAGAGTCTCGTGATGATTTTAGGGTTAGAGTTCCCATTCAGAGATCAAGAGATCCTCTAGTCGCTCAATCTCAAGATAAAACCTGGTCTTAGTAAGACATTCAACGACCTGGAGAGGTGCCTTATCTCTGAATCTATAGATAAAACCACATTCAAGCCAAGTGTGAGGAGATTCTAAAAAAATTGATGTCGCATGGTCTCCAGGAAATAATTAGTGGACTGCCAAGGCTGAGGAAAGATAAGAAATTATGACATTTTAAAGTACTTTGCTGAGCTGTAAAAGGCGAGAGTTTGTAGCCAATCAGTTTTCTTCTAGGGTTTTTATTAACAAATTCTAAGGTTTTGGCAACTGTAAAAGTAAAAAGCAACGATGGCCTTTTTCCATCTCTCTTTTCAAATTAAATTGTATGTCAGCTTCACACGCCATGGCTAACACATAATTAAATCTTGATACCTGCAGAATGAATGTTGAGGTGATTGAACAACAACTTTCTGAGATCTCGACTAGATTATTGTTGAATGATATATAGACTCAGCTCTTATATCTTTTGCTTATCAGAATTTTCAGAAAAGAGTGGCAAAAAATTCAAAAGTTGCAGAGATTTTCAAAGAAGAGCTTTTTTTAGAGAGAAGAAGAAAAGATGAGCCAACCAGAGTCCAGCAAGGCCTCAACTAGTGAAGGAAGCAAAGACACAGAAGAAGAGAAGAAAACAAAGAGGAAATTCTCAGAGGAATTCATCACACTGCTCCTAGTGTCTACTCAGAATTAGTGATGAGATGTTCTCTGATTATATGTCAGGTTGTAGATACACTGTTACTCCGGGTTGTTCTGGTTACCATCTTTTCAGTTATTTATTCAATAACAAAACTAGGAAAATTCCTATTTGCAATCCATGGAAATTGGGTTTGGGGAAGTTGATAGTCTCGGATGTCTTTCTGGATGTTGATTTTCTCATAGATTTGGCTAGGAGATATGATTCAATATCAAAGACTATCAGGAAGAAGGATCAATCACCCCTAGTTACCTTAGATAGGGCTTCTTTCATGAAGGCCTTTGGTATCTATTATTCCTCATCCACATAGATTCATTTGAGTAAACAAAAAGAGAGATATAAGAAGAAAATCAATCCAGTTAAGAATTTAATCCTCAACTTCATGCCAAAATTGGGGAAGTATGTAGCTCCATTTCCAAGCGGTATGAATGCACCTTATGAGTTCAAGGATTTGCACTTCTACATGAAGTATTTAGCATATGGGATGTGCAAAGTGTTAGGGAAGGACAGGGATGTTGAGATAATGCCTGCAGATATTTTAATGATCATCCTATACATACAAAACTCCCATGTCAATACTGATTATGATTATATTCAGTATGTGATTGACCAAATGCATGGGGGTCTCATAAGTATTCAGAAGGGTAGACAACCTCATTTTATGCATTACTCTCTATTGATTTATTTAATCCTCTTCCATAATGTTAATAATTTTGACACTCACATGTTGAGACCTAGGACACTCATACGTGGTCAGCCAAACCCTGTGTAATTATGGATTAGGGTTTGGAATTATACTTCCAATGAGAATGAGTTTTGTGGCTTTCAGAACTGGATTGTGCACCCAATTTTGGATTTTCTTGGTGTGAATATAACTAGACTGTCTATCAAGGTGTTGAGGCTTTTAAGGTCTTGTGAGTTTGTTGATAAGTGGCCGCAAGATCAAATTGGGGTGATTTTTTTTAATCTTGGAAAGACTTTCACTCTAATTAGGGTATATGGATGTCCTCAACCTCCACATGTGCTTCCAAAGTATGTTTCTCCAATGGTGGCACTTAATGAATTCATTTGGCAACTGGTATGGATAGATAAGGAGCATATGGATCCTCATAGAAATGACACTTTTACACCATGACAGTTCAAAGTCTATGATTTTGTTATTGTGAAGAAAGCTTTGGAAGGAATCAACAGGTGGTTGAGTCAGTATAAGATGGATATTTCCCAATATAGATATGTAGACCCTAAGAACTTCATAAAAAATGCAAAGAAGTTATTTACTCGTGTTACCAACATTCAAGAGCATGGAGGGTGTGATGAAGAGGACATCATCAGAAATGTTCTTGATGAACAAGAAGTTGAGCATAGAGAGGGTAAATTCTGGGACCTAGTGGACTTGGAGAAACAATTGAAAAGGCAGGGATTGCATTTGGAGGATACTTCCCGGGATTGCCTTACATGACTAGGATTACCCAAATGATTGACATGTGTGACACTTTGGACAATCAATTGGAGGAGAAGAAAAAAGTGCCTAAAGAATACTCATCCTCTGAGTATGATGAGGATAGTGAGGGGGTTATGAGTAGCCTTGGCCTCCCCACATGACTAAGGAACCTATTTTTGAGCAGAGAAGAGAGGTTCATGACACATAGGTAACAAGTGAGAATCCTTAGAAGAAATAGAGAACAGAACAAGGAGAATCCTCTCAGATAAAAGAGCATGAAAAGAAAAAGGACAGAATAGCTGTTTGGTCACTGGTGATAGACATTACCATCACTAATTAAGAAAGAGCATAAGAGAGGGAAAGAAGGATGGCTAGGAAGAGGTTGAATTGCCTCTCCAGTTATGCAAGTATGAAAGGGAATTGTACCAAGAAGAATTGCTGAGTAATGATGCCTTCATCAAGAGTCAGGAGTTCAAGAATTTTCTCATTTGGAGAAAAAAAAAGAAATTGACAGTAAATTACAAATTACAGAGGGTGCCACATTGGGAGATGAAGCCTTGTAGGATTTGAAAAACTATGATCCCAGTTCTGAGACCATTATAGCGGAGGAGGCTAGACAATTGGTAAGGTCAAGTGGGATATTGCTTGTTCCAGGATGGGATCTAGCCTCAACATTCATCATATATCAAATAAGGAGACAAACATAAGCTCAATTATCTTCTGAAACTTAGATAGGGGACATGATAAGAGTCTGTGGCTATGACCCTAGATCCCAAACCCTTTCCATGTGTTCCTTGGCCCCAAGGACACAAAAGCCTTATTTGATGAATGTGGAAGAAAATATGGATGGGGAAAAAGTTATATGGACAAATCAAAACACATCAGACTTAGAAGTCTCTAAAGCTATCACCCACTTTTCCCATTTGAATGAGGCCAAAATAGAGAAGCCGTCACAAAGATATGGAAGACTCTTTGATGAAACAATTGCCTTGGCAAAAGATAGGGAGAAAGGCTTGATGAAAATCCAGGTATTGGAGGATCTAAAGGAAAAGTTGGAAGAAGCCTTCCAAGGCTCTTCCTCCTCCTGTTCAAGAAGTTGAAATTATTCAGCCTGCTGTCACTGAAGAGCTTGATCAAGCATCTAAGGAATCCGACAAGGATAGGAATGAAGTTTCTCTCTCTGCCTTGATAAAAGTTTTGCAACATAGGGTTGAAGTGATCAAAGGAAAGATAAATGCAGTCCACAAGGCACTTACAAGTTACATGATATTGAAAAGGAGGTAAAGGATGCAATAGTGACTTTGGATCCACTCTTCAGTGTTTGGTCTTGCAGGGGATCTTTATTTGAAAGACTTGAAGCAATGCAACCACACATGCCATATCTTCCTGAGGCAGTAAATCAAGTTGGAGGAAGCAGTAAATCAAGTTGGGGAAATGATAGAGAAAATTGCTGCATCCTTGTCCTTTTTTAAGGGAAAAGAAAATTAGGTATAATTGAAATTGAATATGTTTGGTCCCGACTTCAGCAAATTCGTCCCTCCTATCCATAATGAAAATGATGAAGTGAAAGGTGTTGAAGAGTTGAGAGGTGAATTTGATGTATTGCTACTAGAAAAGGAATCTTTCCTAATAGAGGATAATGTTTTAGATATGGATAAATATAATAAAGCCCTGGATGATATTTTTAGAACTGAAATAGATTGTGTCAAGTTTGTGGCAGATACAAGGGCTATCACTGATGCCAGGTGGGAGAGACAAATGAAGTTGTTGCAGGGCATCAAAAGTTTTGATTGGCCAATTGAAGAGGAGGTTGCACTATGGGACAAAATCACTACGCCAAAGAAGAAAAAGAAGGCAACCATAGACTTAGGGACAATGGAGGAGAACTTAGTAACACTTGGAACTTGATCAATGAGCATAGGGAGGGTAATTATCTCAAAGAATGGTGTATGTTAGACATGATTGGTGGTCACTATTTATCACAACAAATTTCAGAAGTTACCTTGAATATTTGTGGACAAAGGTGCCAACTGTTAAAGATTCAGAATGATTGCAAAAAGATACTCAAGTTTTTGTTTCTCCACCGATGAAAAGAATTGTAACTGCTTTTTTCTTTTCCTAGCCATCCAAAGCTTGTTGCATCTGGTTTCTTCTAGGATTCCAAGATGGCTAGTGAGTAGTATAAATAGAAGGTTTTTGGTATTTGTAAGGGATGGTGAATTCACAACTACTAGATATTTTTCTAATTTTTTGTCTGGTTTTAAGGGTTTTTGGGTCATTTTGAATGTATTGAAACATAGAGAAGTTTAATAAAATACAATGGAATTCCTTTACACATTTATGATGTCTTCCTGTGTTGATTCGTGAATTCTTGTGCACTGAATTTGTAAGACAAGTGTTAATACACTATTTACAAGGTAGATTATGGGATTATTCTTGAGTTTCTTTCAAGGGAAGGGTAATTCTTAAGGGTGGTTTCAGGGGATTCAAAATTTACATAAGAATTTGATGTCTAAGTGTGGGGATGAGAGAATTGATTTGTAAGGCATTTCATTTGGGTTATGGGTGTATTTTTATTAATATATTTTTATGAATATATGTTCATTTGACTCTCTTTCCCTAGATTAGGTACTGGTCTATACTTGATAAGAAGTAATCATCATCAATCCTTAAATTTCTAAATAATGTTTTTATTTCTATTGGAGAGCATAAATGTTTATGACTTGTGTTGAAGAATACAAGTATTTTTGTTGATTCCTTGGAGAAGTGAATCTTCTAGGTATACCTACCTGAGATTAAAACTCGAAGTGAAGAAGGATGAGAATCCTTATTGCATTAGTGTTTGTTATTCTCAGGTGCGTCTTTTAGTTTATAAAGCTATGCATAAGAATAGTTGTTAACATCTGCAAGATTTGTTATCAACATCTACGGTAAAAAGCACTAAAAAGTTAGTTTAGAAGGTACACCTGCCTAAGTCAGTGGAACTCAAAGTGAAGGAGGATTTAATCCTTGTTAGTTAGTCTTTTACTAGATAGAATCAGGAAGTGGGTTAAATAGAGATAAGTTTTTGTGTGAATATTTGATTCTACAAGAAAAAGAGCTAAAAAAATGGCGACTCTACTGGGGAGAAGTGGTTTTTTAACAAAGGGGTTTTAAAATTTATATCAATTAATTCTCTATTGTTCTATTTCTTGATCAGTTTTGTGAAAATATTCTTATATTTTTATGGGTGGCGACTCTGTGTTCTATGCATCCAGTTGTTGGTATAGCATTTTGAAATTGTGAAAGTTTTTGTCAGATTTGCAATGAGTTGACAAAGAAATAACTCCATACATATGGTAGAAGGCAATGGTGTAGGAGAGGTGGGTCTGACCATAACTCCTTCAAGGTATCCAGAGGAAGAATCCCGACCCCTATCCCTGGGAAAGTTTCATCATCCTCTGAGAGTCTTGAGCCTCCAAGGTCAGTTGGCCCTAATGTGTCTAATACATCTTTTGATCCATCTTAGGATGAAGAAATGACTGATACATAATTTTTCCCTTCATAAGAAACTTTGGACCAACAAGGAGAAAATTTTGCTGCTGAAACTACACCTTATGATTTTGATAAACTGCGTGATGGCTTTAAGAAGAAAGGAATGTGAGTAGTTGTTAGAAATAGAAAATGCAAGAAAGAAGCGTGAGCATGAGATTTATGATTTGTTAGTTGAAAGAGAAGAACTCTTGACAAAGACAAAGAATAATGAGCTTAAGACTAGAAGCTTCAATGAAGAGTTCAAGGGTTTGAATAAAGACTTGTTCAGTGACATTGGAGCCTTGAGACAACAAGTTGTTAATAATGAATCAAATTATAAGAAAGATGAATTTGAAGGAGAGGGGCCTATTTTGAGGCAGTTGCATCCATATGAGATTGAGAAAAATGCTGAGCTCAAGAAGAATAACAAGGATGCTTCTGATAAGGGTAAGCAGAAAATGGTTGGTGTGAGTATAAATGAAACAAAACAATGCAAAATTACCCCTGATGGTATGAGTCAAGTTGACATGGAACTGGAAAAGGCTAGAAAAGATAAGGAAGATATAGAAAAGTAGCTAGAATAAATGGAGTTAGAAGCTGTCACAGCTGAGATGAAAAGGAAAATTACTTTCCTACATGCTACTACAAATACTATTGCTAGTAGATCAATGCCAGTTGCCATTGAGACAGTATCGCAAAACCCACCAAGCGGTTTAAGGCCGAGTGCTCAAGTTTATGGTTCTAAGCAAGGTGCCCCTCAACCTACCCAAAATAAAGGAGATGTAGCAGGCACAAGTGAGACTAACACCTTTGGAAATTTTTAAAGAAGAACTATTCATTTGGATAGATACCGTCCTTTATTTTTTGATGGCATCCTTGGTCATCCAAATATTATCCCAAATGAGGTAAGAGATTGAATCCCCAAGTTTACTGGTAATAATATCATAACATGTGAAGAACACTTAAGAGCTTTCACTGACAAGATTACTGATTTTGAGATTGAGTATGAAGATGTCACAATGAATCTTTTTGCACAATCTATGATTGAAGATGGTAGGGACTGGTTTAGAAATTTGCCTGAGGGTAGCATAGAATCTTGGGATGAATTTGTCAGATCTTTTAGGGAATGATACTGTGAACATGTGAATTCAAGTTACATGTTGAATGAGTTCAATAATATTAAGAAGTTCCCCAATGAAAGTATGGCTGATTTCAATAATAGATTTTCAGAAAGGCATGAACAAGTTATTTCAGGTGTTAGGATTGGATGAGCAAGTGTGTTTAACCACATACTTTAATGCTACTGATGGAAAGATGTCTTATCTTCTTAGAGATAAGAACCCACGCACTCTAAGGGATGCTTAAAAGACAACCATAGATATTTAAAGTAATAGACAAGCCTCAGGGAAAATGGGGAAGAGAGAGGATGGTAAATTATGGAAGGAGACAAGAGGATAGACAAGAAAACCTATTAAGGAGCAAGATAGGGTGGATAAATTGACGAGTGCAGTAAAAGATCTTACTGCCAATATGGAGAAAAATGATAAAGGTTTTCATGATAACAAATATCAGTATCAGAGGTATGATAGACATCCAAATTTGATGGACATGCCATATAATACAAACTAGAAAGATAGCAAGCCTGTCCCTGCAAATCAAGAGAACCAGAAGTCCAAGGAAATCCCTGATCCTTTAAAAATAAATAGTAAAAACAATGTGGAGAATACCCCTTGGTGTGTTTCTTGTAATATGCCTCACTCTTCTTTCCAGTGTGTTGTAGCACATGCCTTAGCTAAACAAATGGAGGGTGGCAGTGAACAAACATGTTCAGGATAAGAAGGCCCCGATGTAAATATGTTCATTGTGAGAAGACCTTATCCATGATCTTCTGGAGATAATGAACCTATTGAAGATGTAAGTAGTAGAGGAGGACAGTATCAAGAGTACCAGCCACAATTTTTTCTGATTCAGATGTTGAAGCTGGTACCTTGTCACAAAAAAATATGAATGCTGTAGATGATGATAAGGAGCATCCTCATTTTAGACTGCCAAGTGATGAAGAAAAAAGGTCCTTGACCATAGCACCAATAAATCAAGCTAGAAGTGCCTATAACTTGAGAAATAGGAGGGTGGAGCTGGGTCAAGGAAAGCTTTCTTATGCATTTATTAAAGAAGATGTCTTGGAGGTTGCTGCTGAATTTCCAACAAAGAATAAACAAGGATGATTCTCTTCTCCCCAAAAGGAAAAGGAAGCTGCTAAACAAGGAGGATCCTCTTCTCCCCAAAAGGAAAAAAAGAGGAAATGAAATTAGATGAACAAATTGCTACTAACAAGGGAAATAAAGGTAAGAGAACAGATGATACATTTTCTTAATTTCTTGCATTTGATATGAGGCATGCTCTTACACAAATGAAAGTATCAGTTCCCCTGATGGAAATGTTGAAAATAAAAGAGCATAAAGAAGCTGCAATGTCACTTTTTAAAGGAATAGAAAATATCCCTATTTTAAATGAGGAGAGTAAGAAGAAAGGGGTTGCTTTTGAGCCAAAGACCCCTATACTATATGCGGGTAATATGATTACCCAAGAGCCATCTCAAGTGGATCCCTTCTATGTCACTTTGTTTATAAATAATAAACTTGTAAAAAATTGCATGATTGACTCTGGTGCTACCGCAAATGTCATGCCATATGAAGTGATGAAAGAATTAGGAATGAGTGTGGATACTTTCTATGGAAGATGCTATGCCATGGACAACAAAGAGGTCCCTGTACTAGGAAATCTGAAGGGAGTTCAGGTAAAGATAGCTATATTTCCTGAAGCCACATACAAGATGAATGTGGTTGTTGTGGATAAACAACCCCATTATGGCATGTTGTTGTCAAGACAGTGGGCCGCAATAGTGGGAGGTCATGTACAATTGGATTTATCTTATGCAACAATCCCAGTAAATGGGAATGAATTGAAATTGTACAGGGAGCCACGAGCATCAGTCACTGTTGAAAAGGTGCCAAGTGACATCCTTAATTGTTGTGTGGAGGTGGGAATGGAGAACTTCAGAGTGGAGAAAATCCTTCCAGAATGAAAAACATTGATCCACTGGTGGAGGAACTAAACACACAAAAAGATGTCTTGTGGAAAATGTACTTCGATGGAGTTTTCCTCTAAAGAGGGATCAAGAGCTGGTATCCTGTTTATTTCTCCATCAGGTACAAATTTCAAATATTCCTTCTTGTTAGATTTTCTATGTACAAATAATAGTGCTGAGTATGAAGCCCTATGTTTGGGGTTAGACATTGCATCTAGGCATGGTATTAAGTGCTTAAAGGTTTTTGGGGATTCTGAGTTGGTTGTAGCACAAGTTAGATCCAAATGTGCTGTAAAAATGATAAGTTAAAATTGTATAAACATGCAGTATGGGACCAGATAGAAATTTTTGATCCTTTCAATATTAATTGGGTAGAAAGGTCAAAAAATATTATGGCTGATTTCTTGGCCAATGTTGCTTTAAAAAATGATGATGTGACCTTGAGTGGTGTATCCATTTTGGAAGTCAAGAGTAGGCCCGTGGTGCCAGACAATGTATACAATTGGCAAGTTTTTAAGGATGACCAAGATATCCTTAGGTTTATCTAGTGTCTCAATGACTATGAGGGCCAACATGTTTATTGTAATGCTTTGGTCAAAGTGGTTGATGGAAAAGAAATGGTTTTTGGAAATGAGGTGGTTTAGTTGAGTTCTAATCAGATCCCCAAGGGGTTGGTGGAATTAGAGGCATTGTTTATTGATCAAGATAATTTCATGTCTAAAAAGAGAAATGCTAAACTTGAGTACCTAGAAGAGGTGAATTTGGGATCAGGGATGACACCCCAAAATGTATATATTGGAAAGAATTTGGACTCCCATGTTAGGAAAAACCTGATAAAGTTATTAAAAAAACACAAGCATATGTTTGTATGGTCATATGAGGACCTGAAAGCTTACAGGGAGGACCCTTTTCAACATGAAATCCCATTGAAACTAGATGTTAAACCCTTTAGACAAAAGAAAAGTCCAATTAACCCATTAGTGGCCCCCAAAATGCAACAAGAACTGATGGGGTTGAGAGATGCAGGAATTATTCAGCCTATAAAACATTCAACCTGGGTGTCCAATTTAGTCCCAGTAAGGAAGACAAATGGTGACATAAGGCTATGTGTGGATTTCAAAAATTTAAACCTTGCATCTCTGAAAGAAAATTATTCTTTACCAAATATGGAGGCAACATTGCATAAAGTCACCGATTGTGACTTATTGTCAATGATGGATGGTTTCTTAGGGTACAACCAAGTATTGGTAAAGGAGTCAGAGCAGTTTAAAACAAAATTTACTACCCCTTGGGGGAATTATGTATATATCAGGATGCCATTTGGTCTGATGAATGGAGGAGCAACATTCCAATGAGTTATGATGTTGCTTTTAAAATTTTTATTGATTTATTTATGAAGATTTATCAGAATGAATTGACAAAATATTCAAAGGAAGCGAAGGATCATTGTGATCATCTTGAAAAAGTGTTCATCAAAGCTGTTGAATATGGTGTGTCTTTGAATCCTAAGAAATGCCAGTTTGCAGTCATAGAAGGAAAGTTGCTGGGGCATATTGTATCAAAGGAAGGAGTAAGGATTGAACCATAGAGGATAGAAGCATTCCAAAAGGTCCTTGCCCCAAATAATGTCCAAGGAGTGTAGTATTTCTTAGGAAAGATTAATTTTGTTAGAAGGTTCATTATCAATTTTGCAGAAATTGTGAAACCTATAATTTTTTTTTGAAGAAGGATGCTAAGTTTCAATGGGATGATGAGGCACGGTCTGCCTTTGATAAAATAAAAAAAGTGATTCGGGAAGCCCCTGTCTTGAGGTCTCCTGATTATAGTAAAACATTTTTACTTTTCTCTTTTGCATCTTATTGCAAAAGGACGAGGAAGGACATGAACATCCTATCGCATTTTTTACAAAGTCACTCCAAGATGCAAAATTAAATTATGAGGTGATGGAGAAACAAGCATATGCATTAGTAAAGGCTGTCAAGTCATTTAGGCCTTATCTGGTCTGTTCAAAAGTGATAGCATATGTGCCTCATGTAGTGGTTAAGGACATTCTCACCCAGTCAGAAGTTATTGGGAAAAGATGCAAATGGATAAATAGGGTTAAGGAGTTCAATCTAAAAATCCATATCACGAAACTAGTAAGAGGACTAGGCTTAGAAAAGCTCATGACTAAGGATAATATGGATTTGGTGCAAGTAAATAATATGGACTTGCAAGACCTAACACTGTCTAGCATTGAAAGACAACCCTAGTATTATGATATTGTATACTTCATAAAAAATGCCAAATGCATTGATACCATGACTGAAAATCAAAAGAGAACTATAAGACTGCAATCACAAAAGTACACCTTAATAAAAGGAGAATTGTATTGGAAGAATAGGGATGGTGTGATCTTGTTGTGTTTAGATGAAAGGTAGGTTGGTAGAGTGTTGAATAATATGCATTCTAGTTTGTGTGGTGGACATTTTTCTGCTAAGACAACTGCGCATAAATTTCTAGGGACTGGTTACTATTGGCCCTATATTTTCAAAGATTCTTGCAAATTTGTACAAAAGTGTGAACCTTGCCAAAGGTTTTCTTCCAAATTAAATTTTTTAGGAGCTTTATTATTGAATCCTGTATAGGCTCATGCCCTTTTTACTATGTGGGGAATTGATTTCAGTGGAGAATTTGCAGAAAAGTCCAGTGGTGGACTCAATTGGATTTTGGTTTCTACAAACTACTTTACAAAACGGATTGAAGCAATCCATACAAAGGGAGAGACCAGTAAAGTTGTCATTTATTTTTTGATAGAAAATATCCTGACTAGATTTGGTGTCCCCTTAAAGTTAGTAACAGACAATGCCAAATATTTCAGGTCTGGAGAGTTTTAGGATTTTTGTGATGAAAATGGAATTGTCACATCATATTCCTCTCCATATCATCCACAAGAAAATGGAAAGGAAGAATCAAGCAAAAAAAGCATTCTGCAAACCCTGAAGAAAACTATGGAGGCAAACAAGAGGGCATGACATTCAAAATTGAAATTATCCTTGTGGGATGATAGAATAATAGTAAAAGTGGCAATTGTAAAATCACCTTTTGAACTAGTGTATGAAGTGCAGGCCAATTTGCCTGTGAATAATTTTCTTCCTGTATATAAGTTCATCATGGATCAAGAGCTGGAAGTAAATGATGCTCTACATGACATGATGGTCCAATTGATTGAGCTTGATGAGGACAGAAGGGAAGGACAAAAGAAAAATATAAGAAGTCAACAGAAGATGAAGTATCTCTTTGACAAAAGAGCAAGTACCAGAAAATTTCAGCTTAATGATATGGTATTACAATGGAATGCCAGAGCTGAAGACAAGGGGAAACACAAAAAATTTGAATCCTTGTGGTTAGGACCTTACATTGTTTATCAAGTACATGGAAAGGATTCATATTTTATGAAGAATATGGATCATGAGGTATTGGAATTGCCATTGCATGGACAATTCCAAAAGCCTTTCTTTAATTGATCTTTCTTTCCATGCACAGTAGTTTTGTAATCTAGGTACATGTGTGTTTTGTTTCCTATTGTGTATTTATTTCTACAGTAGGTTAGTGTAGTTGTGGTCTACCTCCCAGAGATCTAATTTCTTGCATTGAACTTGATTTCAAAGAATCCTCAATTAGAGCCACTGTTGGGTTTATTTTATGTTTTCTAAGTTGTGTAAAATTTTGGTTCCCGGTGTGAGTAATTTGGGCCTTGCTTTGGTAGCTTTCAATTATTTTTGCAAAGTTTCTGAAAGTGTTAGTATCCCAAGGCAATTTTACTTTGAAAATGTTTGGGAAACATAAACCCTAAGTATTTTTGTCATTGGTAGGGTTTATGTCATCTAAATTGCCAAGTCTTGCCCTAGCTCTTATATTTTCAAGTTGACCTTTATAGTCTCTCATTTATGTGTGTGGTTCTTTTATTTTCTTTCAAGTCTCCAAGTCTCATAAAGATTGGAAGTTAGTTATGAGCATTAAGTGATCTGGCAAAAAGGTTATCTCCAAGTCTCCTGAGAATCGACGTTTAGTTCCTAACATTCAACGATTGAGAGAAATGATGCTTCACGGTTATATCTAAATCACAAGAAGATCACGATCAAGTTTATAACATCTAGAGATCGAGAGATAATGTTAAAGACTTAACAATGATGTTAGTCGCTAAATTTCATGAAGTAGTGGCTAAGGTTTTTAAAATCTTGAGATCAAGTGTGGACCGTAGACGCTACTAAAGATCAAAGGCCATTGCTGGATCTCGTGAGTTAAGATGAGTTAAAGAAAATGTTCACCGATTGGGAGAAAGATTTTATCTCTGAATCTCATAAAGAAACCATGGTTAAGGTTCATATTCAGAGATCAAGAGACCCTTTAGTCACTGAATCTTAGAACATGAACAAGGTTATTCAAGATCTTAAGAGATTAAGCAATGACCGTTGATCATAATGCAAATGTGTGGTTATCACTAAATCTCCAAATAAAATCAATTAAGAAAAAAGAATTCATTGATCATGTGATTCAATACTGAGATTTAATCAAACATTGACATGTGTCCTGAAAGTTAGCAAGTGGTGGCTGGCACTGGGTCTTAGAACAAAACCAAGGGTTAAGAAAGATTTCAGCGATTTAGAGATAGCTTCTATCTTTGAATCTCAAGACTAGATCATGGGTAAGACTATTATTTGGAGATCATGAGATGTAATTTATCTCTGCATTTTGGAACACACTTGGGTTAGACAAAGTCTTAGAAGACTTAGCATGGATCGTCGATGCAAAGAAAGATGAGCGGCTGGAGTTGAATCTCTTAATTAAACTAGAGTTAAAATTTTTATTCAGCGACTCAGAGAAATGATGTTTTACAGTTATCTCTTGATCTCATAATTTTAATGGTTAGTAAAGAAATATTTAGAGATCAAGAGATCCTTTAGCCACTAAATCTCAGATTTTGATCACCGTTGTCACTAACATTCAAAGATTAGGCGAAGATAGTTAAGGTTAGTAGTGAAAAGCTCTGTCGCTGGGTCTCATGACAATTTTAGGGTTAGAGTTCCTATTAAAAGATCAAGAGATCCTCTAGTCTCTCAATCTTGAGATAAACCCTGGTGTTAGTAAGGGATTCAATGACCCAGAGAGGAGCCTTATCTCTGAATCCCCAAATAAAACCATAGTCAAGCTAAATATGAGGAGATTCTGAGAAAATTGCTATCACGTGGTCTCCACGAAATAAGTAGTGGACTACCAGGGCTGAGGAAAGATAGGAAATTATGAAAAGTTAAAGTAATTTTCTAGGCTTTAAAAGGCGATAGTTTGTAGCCAATCAGTTTTCTTCTAGGGTTTTTTAACAAATTCTAAGGTTTTGGGAATTGTAAAAGCAAAAAGCAATGATGGTATTTTTCCAGCTCTCTTTTCCAATTAAATTGCATGTTAGCTTCACACACCATGACTACCACAAAATTAAATCTTGATACATGCAGAATGAATGCTGAGGTGATTGAAAAAAAAAATTCTGAGATCTCGACTATATTGGCGCATTAATTATTGAATGATATATAGAATCAACGCTTATATCTTTTGCTTATCATAATTTTTAGAAAAGAGTGGCAAGAAATTCATAAGTTGTAGATATTTTCGAAGAAGAGATTTTTCAGAGAGAAGCAACAAAGATGAGCCAACCAAAGTCTAGCAAGGCCCCATCTAGTGAAGGAAGCAAAGACACAGAAGAAGAGTAGAAAGAAAAGAGAAACTTCTCAGAGGAATTCATCACACTGCTCCTAGGGTCTAATCAGAATAAAAAGGTTAGTGATGAGATATTATCTGATTATATGTTAGGTTGTAGAGACCGTGTTACTCCAGGTTGTTCTGGTTACCATCTTTTCAATTATTTCTACAATAACAAAACTAGGGAAATTCTTGTTTGTAATCCATGGAAATTGGGTTTGGGGAAGTTGATAGTCTCGAATGTCTATCTAGATGTTGTTTTTATCATAGAATTGGCTAGGAGATATGATTCAATATCAAAGGCTATTAGGAAGAAGGATCTGCCAGCCCTAGTTACCTTAGATAGGGCTTCTTTCATGAAGGCCTTTGGTATCTATTATTCCTCACCAAAGAGATTGATTTGAGTAAAAAAAAGAGAGATATAAGAAGGAAATCACTCTAGTTAAGAATTTAATCCTCAAATTCATGCCAAAATTGGGGAAGTATGTAGTCCCATTTCCAAGCGGTATGAATGCACCTTTTGAGTTTAAGGATTTGCACTTCTACATGAAGTATTTAGCATATAGACTATGTAGAGTGTTAGGGAAAGATGGAGATGTTGAGAGAATGCCTGCAAATATTTTAATGATCATCCTAGACATACAAAACTCCCATGTCAGTATTGATTATGATTATATTCAGTATGTGATTGACCATATGCATGAGGGTCTCATAAGTATTCATAAGGTCAAGCAACCCTGTTTATGCATTTCTCTCTATTGATGCATTTAATCCTCTTCCATAAGGTTAATAATTTTGACACTCACATGTTGAGACCTAGGACACTCATACATGGTCAGCCAAACCCTATGCAATTATGGATTAGGGTTTGGAATTATACTTCCAACGAGCATAAGTTTTGTGGCTTTAAGAACTGGATTGTGCACCCAATTTTGGATTTTCTTGGTGTGAATATAACCAGACCATCTATCAAGGTGTTGCGGCTTGTAAGCCTTGCGTATATCTTGATAAATGGCTGCAAGATCATAATTGGGGTCATTTTTATCTTTGAAAGACTTTCACTCTAATTAGGGTATATGGATGTCCTCAACCTCTACATGTGCTTCCAAAGTATGTTCCTCCAACGGTGGCACTTATTGAATTCATTTGGAAAATGACATGAATAAATAAGGAGCATCTCGCTCCTCATAGAAAGGGAAATTTTACACCAAGACAGTTCAAATTCTATGATTTTATTATTAGGAAGAAAGCTTTGGAAGGAATCAACAAGTGGTTGAGTCATACCCTGAGAACTTCTCAAGATTGCCTTACATGTCTAGGATTACCCAAATGATTGACATGTATGACACTTTGTACAATCAGTTGGAGGAGAAGAAAAAAGTTCCTGAAGAATGATGAGGATAGTGATGGTGCTTATGAGTAGCTTAGCCCTCTCCACATGACTGAGGCACCTAGTTTTGAGAAGAGAATAGAGGTTCATGACATAGAGGTAACAAGTGAGCCTCCTCAAAAGAAATAGAGAACAAATCAAGGAGAACCCTCTCATATAAAAGAGCATGAAAAGAAAAAAGACAAAATAGATGCTTTGGTCTCTAGTGATAGGCATTACCATCACCAATTAAGAAAGAGAATAAGAGAGGGAAAGAAGAAGGAGATCCAGGAGAAGGTTGAATTGGCTCTCTAGTTATGCAAGGATGAAAGGGAATTGTACCAGGAATAATTGTTGAGTGATGATGCCTTCATCAAGAGTGAGGAGTTCAAGAATTTTCTCATTTGGAGAAAAAAATAAGAAATTGGAAGTCAATTACAAATTATAGAGGGTGCCACATTGGGAGATGAAGCCTGACAGGCTTTGAAAATCTATGATCCTAGTTTTGAGACCATTACAACGGAGGAGGCTAGACAATTGGTAATGTCAAGTCAGATGTTTCTTGTTCTAGGATGGGATCTATCCTCAAAATTCATCATAGATCAAATAAGGAGATAGTCAGAAGCTAAATTATTTTCTGAAACTCAGATAGGGGACATGATAAGAGGCTGTGGCTATGACCCTATATCTCAAACCCTTGCCATGTGGTCCTTGGCCCCAAGGACACAAAAGCCTTCTTTGATCAACGTGGAAGAAAATATGGACGGGGAAAAAATTATATGGACAGTTCATAACACATCAGACTTAGAAGTCTCTAAAGATGTCACCCACTTTTCTTGTTTGAATGAGGCCAAAATAGAGAAACTATCACAAATATATGGAAAAATCTTTGATGAAACAATTGCCTTGGAAAAAGATACAGAGAAATGCCTGATGAAAATCTAGGTATTGGAGGAGAAATTGGAGGATCTAAAGGAAAAGTTGGAAGAAGCCTCCAAGGCTCTTCCTCCTCCTGTTCAAGAAGTTGAAATTATTCAGCCTACTATCACTAAAGAGCTTGATCAGTCAGCTAAGGAATCTGACAAGGATAGGAATGAAGTTTCTCTCTCTACCTTGATAAAAATTTTGTAACATCGGGTTGAAGTGATCAAATGAAAGATAGATGCAATATATAAGGCATATAACAAGTTACATGATATTGAAAATGAGGTAAATGATGCAATAGTGAGGTTGGATCTACTTTTCAATGTGTGGTCTTGTAGGGGATCTTTATTTGAAAGACTTGAAGCACTGCAACCACACATGCCAGATCTTCCTGAGGCAGTAAAACAAGTTGGGGGAAGCAGTAAATCAAGTTGGGGAAATGATAGAGAAAATTGCTGCATCCTTGTCCTTTTTTAAGGGAAAAGAAAATCAGGTACCTTTGAAATTGAATATGTTTGGTCCCGACTTCAAAAACTTCGTCCCTCCTATCCATAATGAAAATGATGAAGTGAAAGGTGTTGAAGAGTGGAGAGGTGAATTTGATGGATTGCTTCCAGAAAAGGAATCTTTCCTAATAGAGGATAATGTTTTAGATATGGATAAATATAATAAAGCCCTGGATTATATTTTTAGAACTAAAACAAATTGTATCAAGTTTGTGGCAGATACAAGGGCTATCATCGATGCCAAGTGGGAGAGACAACTGAAGCAGTTGTAGGGCATCAAAAGTTTTGACTGGCCAACTGAAGAGGAGGTTGCACTATGGGACAAAAGCACTAAGCCAAAGAAGAAAAAGTAGGCAACCATAGACTTAAAGACAATGAAGGAGGACTGAATAACACTTGGCACCTAATCAATGAGCACAGGGAGGGTAATTATCTCAAAGAATGGTGTATTTTATCCATGTTTGGCAGTCACTATTTCTCACAACAACTTTCAAAAGTTACCTTGAATATCTGTGGAAAAAGGTGCCAACTGTTAAAGATTCAGAATGATTGCAAAAAGCTACTCAAGTTTTTGTTTCTCCACCGATGAAAATAATTGTAACTATTTTTGTCTTTTAGTGCTTTTTTCTTTTCCTAGCCATCCGAAGCTTGTTGCATCATGTTTCTTCTAGGATTCCAAGATGGCTAGTGATTAGTATAAATAGAAGGGTTTTTGTATTTGTAAGGGATGGTGAATTCACAACTACTAGATAGTTTTCTGATTTTTGTCTGGTTTTAAGGTTTTTTGGGTCATTTTGAATGTATTGAAATAGAGAGAAGTTTAATAAAATATAGTGGAAGTCCTTTACACATTTATGATGTCTTCCTGTGTTGATTCTTGAATTCTTGTGTACTGAATTTGTAAGGCAAGTTTTAATACACTATTTACAAGGTAGATTATGGGATTATTCTTCAGTTTCTTTCAAGAGAAGGGTAATTCTTAAGGGTGGTTTTAGGGGATTCAAAATTTACATAAGATTTTGATGTCTGGGTTTGGGAATGAGAGAAGTGATTTGTAAGGCATTTCATTTGGATTATGGGTGTATTTTTATTAATAGATTTCTATGAATATATGTTCATTTGACTCTCTTGCCCTAGATTATGCATTGATCTATACTTGATAATCAATAATCATCATCAATCTTAAATTTCTAAATAATCTTTTAGTTTCTGTTGGAGAGCATAAATGTTTATGACTTGTGTTGAAGAATAAAAGTATTTTTGTTGATTCCCTGGAGAAGTGAATCTTCTAGGTATACCCGCCTGAGCTTAAAGATTAAAGTGAAGAAGGATGAGAATCCTTATTGCAATAGTGTTTGTTATTCTCAGGTGCATCTTTTGGTTTATAAAGTTATGCATAAGATTAGTTGTTAACATCTGCAAGATTTGTTATCAACATCTACAGTAAAAAGCACTAGCAAGTCACTTTAGAAGGTACACCCGCCCAAGTCTGTGGAACTCAAAGTGAAGGAGGATTTAATCCTCGTTAGTTAGTCTTTTACTTGATAGAATCAAGAAGTGGGTTAAATAGAGATAAGCTTTTGTGCTAATATTTGATTCTGCAAGAAAAAGAGATAACACTACCCTTTTCGATATTTTACCAACCTTTCTTCCTACATTTAAGGGATAAGTCCTCACCATTTTGGGTAGTGAAAAAAATATTATTAAATTTTGGGTGAATTACACTAGAGGCTTGTGGAAGTTTGAAGAAGTATCTCATGTAATGTCTTATTTTTAATAGAATATTTTGTAAGTGTTCTTATTATATAGGTGCTATTATGGTGATATTTTTTGCCAGTACTGATTTTTCCCATGTAATTCATGTGTTATGTGCAAATTCATTATTATTTGTAATGTTTCTATATTTTATATTCTTAAATTTATTTAACATAATTATTTCATTATGATAGTTTAAATATTTCACATATTTTAACAATGTCTCATATCTTACCCTCTTTGCCAACTTGGTTCCTACAACTAAAAATAATACTTCTAATCTACACATGTTACAACTTAATTATTGAGTATTTTCATTCATCTAAAATTTGATTTCAAATGTTAAATAAAATATTAAAATATATTTATATTTACTTCAAATAAATCATACAGTTGAGATTGTTTATCGGTTACTTTAAACAAAAAATGAAAACTATAAGAGGAGAGAGAAAAGCATGTCATTTTTGAAAGTCCTAAAAATTGTAGATGAATGGGAAGAAATAAGAGGTTTGGGAATGTGATTTAACCAATTTTCTAGAAACTTTTGGATTTTGCATTAGTTGGTAGTGTCCTAGTGGCATGGTAGTATCTTTCGAGGAATACGTGTTCTATGAGGCATGAGAGTGTCTACTTAAACGTTGAAGCTAAACTCACAATGTGTAGTCGTAGAGAAAAGATGGTTCTTGAAGGCCATTTCTAGATTTCCCCTCACTTACATCTCATGGTTGACTCAACAATTTATTTTTGAAGCATTGTGTGAGTGAAACTAGATACTAATGTAATAGGGTAGTGCTGGAGAAACATTTGTAGTGCAATGAAGGCTTTATTGGTTTTGGATGTGCATGGAAACTTGCTAGATTATGCGGTTAAATGTACAAATGCTCCTTTGTGTTTCATATGGGTTTTTTTCTTTTCTTTTCTTTAAAATTCTCTTTTACAAACATGTAAGCCATTTTTAGTCATAAAATTTGAGTTAGGACTATTGTTGTGTGAAAGAGGAAGCATTTGGAAATGTATAATTTGTATGTAAGAGACATTATGACACCTTGTGGTATCCTAGATAGGTAAATAGTCAAGATTAGGGTACAAGAAGGTGGGAAAGTGAAGTGGGGTTAGATTCAAGTGCATGGAATTTGTTGATATAAAATTTTATGATCTAAATGGTTAGAAATAATCATCAATAACTTTGATAAAGTATGACACTAAATTGAGTAGAAAGTGGTGTGCACTTTTTGTTTCTAAAATTTTCCCCCTCTTTAGTGTACCTATGAGTTAAAATGAATTAAGAAAGCTAATGCAAATAAAAATGAACTCATTAATCTTGACACAAACATTGATGATTTATCTAGATTTCATTTGTTTGTATTTTCTAGGACAATTGTCTCTAGATTTTTGAAATGCACAAAAGAAGAATTATATTTTTTTTTTCTTGCAATCACTAAAGAGTTTGAGAGGGGTCAAGGATTTGGAACTAATGTGGTCTCAACGGTATTTAGAAGTAGAATAGCGGTGGTGTAGGGCCATTCAGTATTTCTCTAATCAATAATGGCGTGGGATAGGGTAGCAAAGTAGAAAACACAAGAATAAATGTGGCTGCAAAGGAGCTTGTAAAAATGAATTGGTGTATGGCTACAAAAGACCTTATTCATGTAGATGATGGTTGTAAAGAAACTCACACAAGTGGAAATAGTTGTAATGGGGCTACACAAATCAATTAAACATAACTACAAATAATCTTGCACAATTAAACTAAAATATGGTTGTGAAGAAACCAATAGAAGAAAGTTGATATATGGATATGAAGGAGCCAAGACAAACCAACACAAAATTAGATAGGGCTACGAAGTAGCTACCACAATAAAAATAGAACGAGGAAGGGTAGTGAAGGAGCTATCCTACAAAAAATAAAATGACGCATGGTTGTGAAGGAGCTATTAGTAGAAGATTATTAAATAATCCCATGTTAGAATTTTTTAGAAGTGATATGATGCAATCAATTTAAAGATAATGGAAAGAGACATAAATTTAATTTTGGAAAGGAATGCTACTTGGGAAATTTTACGATAAGAGTATGGAAGTGGGGAATAGTTCTACCCCAAGGATGCTCCAATACCTTTGTAGATTGGTAATGAACAATATGGTAGACATGGATTAGGTTGTAAAAAAAGGATACAAATAATGGTCAGGAGAGCCGTGGATAATAGTGGGAAGGTAAGAACATGAAGGGAATGCTTTGAAAAAAATTAAGTGGAAGCACAAGGGCATAACTAAGGAGGGAATTAGATTAAGCATAAGATTACGAAAAGAGAGAAAGTGGAGGATAAATTTCAAATGCAATTGAGGTTGTTCAAGATATAACATATAAAACAAATGAAATGAGATGATATTTTTTTTTGCATAAGATGTGTTCATGTAGAACATAACACATAAATAAAAGAGATAATTTTGTAATGCAGGACCAATCTTCCACATTTAGGCATTTTGGACGAAGATGCCAAAATGTTAAAGATAGGGCATGAACAGATCCATAAAATGAGATGTCTTATTGGACGAAGATGATATGTGAAGGAAGATCACATGAATGAAAATGAGTAGTATTTTTTTTAATTTTTTTTTTTAATCATGAATATGTGTTTAAAGATCATATCATCCTTCTCCTTTCAATCCTTCTTCAATTGATCCCACAAGTACCATCATGTAGGCAACTGGAATTGCAAATATTGGATAAAAGATTTGGATGGTGAAAGAAGAATGGTTGTTGCTAAGAGAAACACTATTGGTAGGCCTATAACATAAAGAATCTAAAAAAAAAATTGCGGGGTTGGTCATGGAGTGTTTGGTTCCATGTCACCTTGCAATTTAGGATAGGCTTCAATGGATGTGGTGAAATGTTCAATAATGAGCTAGGAGCACCAATGGGTGTTACCAGAATATTCATTGAAATTGTTGTGTTCATGAATATTAATGATCTAAGAGTAGTTGTGTTTTTTAATATACATTTTAGATTTAAGTTAAGCACTCTCAAGCTAGAGTAGTACTGGGATGAGTGACCTCCCAGGAAGTCCTGATGCTTCACCTTTATGAGCATCACCTAAATGCAATGAGTGATAAGTGTTCCATTCATTCTCATGAGAGATGGGTTCTTGTGAACCACTACCCATGAAACATGGGTCAATGAGTTTGACTAAAAAAACCTCATAGTTGAATCTTGAAAGAAATATCACAATTTGACATGCTGTGGAAAATATCTCCTACTTATCAAAATAAGTTTCATTAAAGAACATACAAAGATAATTGTGAAAAGTGTTTATGAATTTGGATAAATAGAAGGTATAAGCATATAAGAATTATATAGATAGAGAGGGGAAGGGGAATTAGATAGTATTTTCCTAAATAATACCTCCAATAAGGCCTAGTTTGATCTCAAGTGGTGTATACTATATGAAAACCTAATTAAAAAATAATATTATGTATATGCAATGTCAAAAGGGAAGATGACATCTAAGAGGTTGGTAAATAATTTCAAAGCATAAGTTATAATAACATGAATGCTATTTCATAAAGGATCTATAAGATTTTGATATTACACAACAACAAAACAAGGGTGTTAGACCTTACAAAGACATGCCAAAAATGCTATTCACAATAGGGTCAAGAAAGACCATTAACAACACACTAGCAAAAAATCTAGTAACCCACCTCAAGAGTGGGTAGATAGCTCACACACAGTGTGGGGAGGAGAATGAGAGATTGAAGAATGATTTTTCCTACACCATCAACCAAGTGTCCAAGAAATACTACCATTAGGATCCCCACCACAAGGTGTAGCAGATGGTGGAACCCTCTTTGAGAGACTATCAACACATGACGCAGAGTGTTGAGAAGGTTGCACATCTCTAGCCAAAGGTTGGAGCATAGAAGGAATAATTAATTGAGGATGTTCCATACAGTCAAAGGGGGTTGCACTAACAAAAAGAGGTAGAGTATGGTCCACTAGGTCCAAGGTGTCCAAGTCAAGAATAAGAGCATCATCTTGAGGGGATTCATTAGAGGAGGACTCAGAAGGAAAGATAGTCAAATGATCATCATTAGCATCCTTACACATAGTGGTAGTGCATTTGCGACTTGAGAGAGAATAATTTTTTTCCAGGTGACCAATTGAGAAGAAAAAACAACATTAAAATGGGAGGCCCTCATCATCTAGAAATTGAGTCCATGGTCTATCTCCAAACACAAGAACCACATCCTGAGGAAGAGGTATAGAGATGTCAATGTCAACCATAATTCATGTAAAAGTAGAGAGATCCATGGTGGCCGCAGTATCATCCACCTTTAAGAAATGACCAATATAGTTATCGATGGCCTAAAAACAAAATTCTCTCAAAAATGAAATGGAAGATGAACTACACTGGATGCACACTAAGTGGTTCAGTAAGAGGGTCAAAGAAGATTGTCTAGGGTTTGATTGAAAGAGAGTGAGTCCTCCACACCCATAACTTTCTCAAGAGAAAATATCTCTCCTCAGAAGAAATAACAACAAAAACAAAAAACCCCTTAACATAGGGGAAAAGCTGAATGTTACAAGAAACTAAGGGTCTCCAAGAATTCATCACCCAATGATGAACATTAAGAAGATAAGGATAGAAACCATCAAATTTGTAAACCAGATTTAAACTTGGGTAGAAGTCCACATTTTTCTTCACATCAATGAAACAAACCATAGGAGAGGTCTTGGCACAAACAAGAGGTCGGTATTCACCTTTGGAGGAAGAGAAAAAACATATTTTAAAACATGAGAAAAGATCCATCCAATAGAAACAAAAAAAGATTTGGGGGGATCCCTTCATTCATTGTATGTGTAAAGAAGAAAATTTTATAAATGTGTGGTTAAGGAGAGATGTAAAGATGAAATAGTTTGGTTAAGAGGAGGGTTCAAATTGTTAATTGTTATTTGTGTTGATTTCCTTAACCCCACTTTACACTTACTTGAATTTTATTGATTGTATATTACAATTGTGATTGTGATTAAGGGAAGATAAGATGCTCCTTTCTTTCACCCTCAAATACACAAATAGGAGATCCAATTTTGATCAACCCCAAAGGGTTAATACACAAATGAATCTACTATTTGGAAAGAGACCAAGAAAGGGGATCTTAAATTCTGTAAATTTATTGATTAATATGATTAATGACAATAATTGAAAAGAATAGGAGAAAGTACCAACCTTACAAAGTGGCAGATCAAAGATTGCTATTTTATGAGATTTGTA
Organism: Thuja plicata; assembly: GCA_018584345.1. Lineage (NCBI taxonomy): Eukaryota > Viridiplantae > Streptophyta > Pinopsida > Cupressales > Cupressaceae > Thuja > Thuja plicata. Next base: position 501,967 of record MU224370.1, read on the forward strand.
GACTGTTTCTGGAGATGCTGACAGTTGATACCGAATCGGAACACAGAGACGGACAAAACCCAGAAATATTTTTCCATTCTGATGTTGTCTTATTAAAAAGGTTGACCCTGTACCACTTTTGCCAACTTGATTTGCTCAACTCCGAAAGTGTCCCTGTTTGCACAATCTGAAAGAAATCTGAAAAGGGTATCCAAATCTGGCCTCAAATCTACAGTCCTGAACTTGTACCTGCAAGAAAAATATTGGTTTTTTGGGGGAAAGGGGTTTGCCTTGGTCAAACCCCGGTTTTGGAATTAACCTTAATAGATGTAATTGAAGATTGCATAAAGAATAACAAAGCAAAACTCAAATTCACCTTGCTTGTAATGTCCTTGTGGCGGATTCGAATCCGTGGATCCACAAGTATGCTTCAAAACATGGAATGTAGAATGGA
>MU224370.1:510921-570317 GCA_018584345.1 Thuja plicata
GGAAGAAAACAATTTATTGAATTCTTTTCAATAAAGCTTTCTGTTTTTAACTGGCTTTTCTAGTTGTTTTATTTCAAAACAGGAAAGTTTCTATTCTGATCTTCTCAAAGTCTATAAAAGAACTCTCATTCTTCATTCAAACCCCCTGAAAACCCCTGAAAACCCCTGAAAACTTTACTCAAAATTGCATTGTTAAGATACCGAATTGTTGTCTCATTTTCTTGCTAATATCATATAGAATAATCTCATTTTGCAAATAGATAGCTTTCAATTTCTAGATTAATGGCATTTAGTATTCATGTTAGATGATATCTCATGTTTCAATTTCTTAGCATAATCTTGTATTGCATTGCATCTATCATGTCAAATCCTTCGTTCTTATATTGGTCCATGGTTGTGAGACTCTCGTCCTGAGAGAAAATTTCAAAACCCCCATCTAGATAGAAGGCAACAGGTCGAATCACATAGGAAGGCATGATGAATAACTCATATTCAGTCTTGTTTGTTCTTGGTGAATAAGGACTATGTTGAAGTGTGTGGTTGATTGAGAAGGCCAAAATTAACACATACATTTCTGGCGCTCACCGTGGGGCATGACATCTATTTCTGTCATCACATTTGAATTAGTTTTAAAAATCTTGCATCATGTTTGTACTCTTATTTTGCAGGTAAAACAACACATTTCATCATTGTTTCAGCATGGAGCAAGTTCAAAAATTTCTTCTATCTTCTATCTATTATTCTCTTAGTGTTTTTGAAGATCTCATTATGAGCCAAATCTGACTGCACCATCGCGTCCGGAGCATCATTTCGGTTGTCAATCAAGAGTTACCCTTCTAATACATATTAGAATTAAGGTAACATCTGTTAGTAATAAATGAGAGGGGGGGGGAGGGTAAATCAGTGGGCTAAAAAATATCCCAATTAATCAACCCAAAATCTTAGTACCACAATATTAAGCCTCTAGTTATCTTTAGTCTTATAAGATGAATGCCTCCAAATATACTTATCAAATTACTACTACTCGGAATGCTTTGTTAAAACTTATTCTGTATGTTTACCGAATAGCAGTCTGTTAATTCAATGAAAGACAGTAAATTATCTAGAGTATACCGATCAATCCAGATTAGCTACGTGTAATGCAAAACACTAAATTAATGACTCATAAAAACAATGACACATGGATTTTTAACGTGGAAACCCTGTTAAGGGAAAAACCACTTGGGACCGGTAACCCAAAAATTTCACTCTTTTGAAGTGAGCTCGGTGAAGAGACAACCCTGTTAAAGGTTACAAACACACTGTTAGGTGTGACCTTGTTAGAGGATTCAAAAGATTAGTTTGTCACTTGATATGAGGAATCTCTATGCTACCTTCCTTGATCAAACACTCATTTGGCCTGTAAATAGGTATATGGCATCTCATGATATCTTCATGATCAAAATTTTTGATACTCCTTAGGATGTATCTCAATATAGAAAGGATTTTAAAATCTTGCTCAGTTAAGAGACTTTCTGAATCAATGGTTAAACTGAAACAGTATGATCTATTCACATATACAACTTATACTTGCAGATTTTTTAGATCTATTATAAGCTCATAAAATAATCTGATCAATATGTGTTTTTAATACCTTTGCTCCACTATTGTTCTTCTTGATGATTCTATTCTCTGTTGCTTCGGTGTCCGCATAAATATTTATCTCTTTCCTCAGATTGATTGATCAGGACTGTATGAAGTTGTTCTTCATCAGTTTCTCTCCAGCATCCTCTTTTTCATTCACTCCCCTTAATTTGTAATGAATTAAGTTGTCTCTTTATAGACATGATATCACCTTTTCTAGGTTCTTGATTTTTTTGATCTTGGCGTGATCCACAATCTTAGCCAATTTGATTTAAAGAAAAAATCTTGTTTTATCTCGTAGAGATCTTCTTGCAAATTTGAAAAAACAACTTTAAATCCTTTACTTATCTCTAGCTTTATCTTGTCGATGAAAACAATGATAACTACCAGTTAAGTCTATATTTAGCTTTGCCAGCTAGATATTTTGTCGTTTCTAAACTCTAGTTAATTTTAGTGTTTAACTCTTTGATAGCTTCGGTCAACACTCCAGTTCACCTTGGGCTTCTCTGTCAGTTTACACTATGATTCTGGCTGTCGGTTATGCTTGTGATTCATCTCGTCAGTAATGCTTGTCAGTGTTCTTTCTCGGGCATCACTGTGACTTGACTTTCAGTTATCTTTGTCTGTCGGGTTTCACTAGCCGTCGGTGTTTGAAGTCACTTAGTGAATGCTTGTCTTTTATGCCTTACTGAAAGAATAATCCTTTTTCTCTTTGATTCTTTGAAGTCTTTGACACTTTTATTATATCAATTATATTATATCAAGTTGACATCAATGACAATACAATCCATTAACTGATTTAATGTCTTGCATTATCTTTCTGCATCTCGGTGACCAACTTAATATCTTCCAACATTCAATCAGTTACATGTCATCAATCTCTCCCTTTGGCATTGATGGAAACATACTACATTATCATACTATACTATTACTAATACAATATGAAATATAATAGTTTTATCACTTTTTCCTATTGTAATTATTACAAATGTTTGGTTCTTGATAAGCTCAAAATAGCTTTGATTTGTTTCTTGCAGAGTAGATTTCTTCAATCTTCAATCCCTTCATTGGAAAGATGTAGCATCTTCTATCTCTATTTTGATGTGTTCTCTGCCTTGACTGTTCCTCTTCTTGATAATCTCTTTTTCCTTTGACAACAGTCTCTCTCTTTGTATGAACTCTCTTCCTTTGTTACTTCTCTCCCTTAGATGGATATTTCATATGTAATCAATCTCTCTCCCATAGAATATTGATTAATTCTTCCTTTGATTCTCTTAGGAGCTTCTCTTCATGGATAATGATAATGATATAATCTCTCCCTTTGAAAACAATGCCAAACAAACTTTAATATCATCTTTTATCCCTTTATATCATATACTCCTTGAATTTCCCTATCCATCAACACTACAATATCTCTTGTACCTTGTTGTGTACAGATGTATCTGTTGCTATTCATCTTGGTTGTGCATAAATATGAATGATCGTCTGATTGTGTGTAGGCCGATGCAACCTCTTAGTCAACTTACTAACCAATAGACAAGGGTTGGACCCTTAGTCTCTGTCTCAGGTACTCAAATGTATCCTTCAATAATGGCTTGGTGAATATATCAACTAATTGTTCCTTTGATTGAACATATTCCAATATCACCTCCTTTTCTTGCACTTGTTCTCTCAGATAGTGATACTTGATAGCAATATGTTTAGTCTTAGCATGCATTACTGGATTCTTAGAAATGTTAATTGCACTTGTATTATCACAATAAATAATTAGTGGTTCAAGAATCTTCATATGCATACCGTACAATAATTGTTTGATTCATGCAATATTGGAGCAATTTGTAGCAGCAACCACATACTCTGCTTTGACAGTAGACTGAGAGATGCATCCTTGCTTCTTGCTGATCCATGTGACAAGTCTATCACCCATGAAGAATGCTCCTCCAATTGTGGCCTTTCGGTTATCAATGTTTCTAGCCCAATCAACATCTGTATAGAAATGTAGCTTGAATTTTCCTTATCTTTTGTACCATAAGCCATAGTCCTCGGTGTTCTTTAGATATCTTAGAATTCTCTTGACAATAGTCATATGTGATTCTTTGGGATTGGCAGAGAATATTGCAACTATTCCAACTGCATGTGCTACATCTAGTCTGGTATGAACAACATACATTAGTTTGCCAATCATGATCTATACAAGGTTTGATTTACCTCATTTGATTTTTCTTCTTTTGTCAGCTTACATCTGGTAGCCATAGGTGTTCTAGCTGGTTTGGAATCTTCCATCTTGAATATCTTCAGCACTTCCTTGATGTATTTGGACTGAGTGATATATATGCTTGCATTTTGTTGAAGAATCTATAGACCAAGAAAGAATTTGATCTCTCCAAACATAGACATTTAAAATTTTTTGCTCATTTCATTAGCAAAGGATTTGCATAACATTTCATTTCCTCCAAAAATCATATCATCAACAAAAATTTCAGCAATCAGAATATTACCATCGACATCTTCTTTTAAGTACAGATTGCTATTTTCACTTATTCTTACAAATTTAATGCTAATTAGATAAGAGTGAAGTCTTTCATACCAGGCTCTCGGTGTTTGTTTCAATCCATACAATGCTTTATGTAGTCTACATACCATGTTTCTCTTGTTTGGATCAACAAACCCTTCTGGTTGTTCAATGTATACCTCTTCTTCCAGTATTCCATTTAGGAATGCAGATTTGACATCCATCTAGTATACCTTGAATCCTTTGAATGCAACATAAGAAAGTAAGATTCTAACTCCTAGTCTAGTAACAGGTGTAAAGGTTCGTCCATAATCAATACCTTCTTCTTGTGCATACCCCTTGCATACTAACCTTGCTTTGTTTCTTGTGACTTCTCCATTCTCATTCAGCTCGTTTCTGAATATCCATTTGGTATTGATGACATTCTTGTTATTTGGTCTTGGTACTAGTGTCCATGTATTGTTCTTCTCAATCTATTCTATTTTTTCATTCATAGCACTGACCCATTCTTCATTATTAAGTGCAGTATTAACAGATTTAGGCTCAAAATCACAAAGTAAACATCTAGTGTTTAGTGACTTACTTCTTGTTCTCATTCCAGCCTTCTTGTCTCCTATGATTTGATTCTATAGATGATGTCTTCTGACATACTTGGAAAGTTTCATTTCAGCTCTGTTTTCATCATTCTGATAATCTTCTTGACCTTCATTCTGATCTCCATAGCTCAGAATATCATCATGAGGATTTTCCTAATTTTTAGTAATTGTAGCCTGATTCTCGGGTGCAATGTTCTATTGCTTGGGAGTGATACACTGTTGCTCAGGTAGAGTGTCAGGTTCTATATAAACAAACTTGTTGTAGTCCCCCATCTCTTTTAAGCTTTCCTTATCATTCTTTTATGCAAATTCATCTATTTTCACATTTGCACTTTCAATGATTTTGTTAGATGACTTGTTAAGACATTTATAAGACTTGCTTTTGGTTGAGTACCCTAGAAAGATACCCTGTTCACTTTTGGAGTCAATTTTTCCATTTCTATCATCCTTCAAAATATAACATTGACTACCAAAGATTCTAAAGTAACTTACATTGGGTGTATAACCATACCAAAGCTCATAGGGTGTCTTCTTTGTGTCCTTCAATTGTACTCTATTCAATGTGTAAATAGTAGTACTGACAGCTTCCCTCCAGAAAGTTTGAGTGATGCTTTTCTCAATCATCAATATTCTTGCACAGTCAACAATTGATCTATTTCTCCTTTCAACAATTCCATTTTGCTGTGGTGTTCTCGGTGCAGAAACCTGTCTTTTAATTCCATGCTCATTGCAATAGTTAGTGAATTCATCTAAAATGAAGTCCCCTCCTCTATCTGACCTTAAGCATTTCAATTTATTTTCACTTTGTTTTTCTACCATAGCCTTATACCATTTAAATATCTTGAATGCTTCTGATTTATCTTTTAAGAACATAACTGTCATTATTCTAGAATAATCATCAAAAAAGAGAATGAAAAACCTATCTCCGTAGTAGCTCTTTGTCTTCATTGGTCCATATATATCAGTATGGACTAATTATAGAATTGCATTAGATGTATGGGTTTTACTCTTGAAACTAGACTTTGTCATTTTACCTTTTTGACAATTTTTGCACATGATATGCTTGGGCTTGGTCATGCTCGGTAAGCCTTTGACATTCATTTTATTGCTTATCTTTATCATGTTGTCAAAGTTCACATGACACAATATTTTGTGCCACAACCATATGTCTTTGTTTCTATCAATTAAAAAAGTAGTGTTATTGTCATCAACATAGAAAAGGTTACCTTTTGTTTGCTCACCAGTTCTGATCAACCTTCTTGATTCATTAAAGATCTTTGTCTTCTTATTTTTAAATGCTACTCTGTAACCTATATTGTTCAGCTATGAAACACTTAACATATTATAATTCAGTCCTTTTACCTAGTAATTATTTTCACATTTGATCAGGTTATTCAACATTATAGTCCCTTTACCTTCAACTGGACAAGGTGTATCATTATCCATTCTTACTGAACCACCATTATAGTATTCAAAAGTCTCAAACTTTTGTTTATCACCAGTCATATGGTGTGTGAAGCCACTATCTATGATGCAAACATCATTCTTACTAACTTTAGATATGAGTGCAGTTTCTACATACCTTTCTTCTTCTTCATCTGAATCATCCTTCATGGCTACAAATACCATCTCAATGTCTTCTTTTGATTCGGTTTCAGTGTCATTAGCTCTATTCTCAGCTAAGTAACATGCTTTCTTCCCTTTGTCCTTGTAGTCTCGGGTATCTCTTTTGTCAGATTGCTAGTTGCTTCGGTAATCTCTGTTATCACCTTTATCAAACTTCTTCTCATATGATCTGGCATTACTTCTACCATCTTTTCTTTTGTTTGGACATCTTGCAGTAAAGTTTCCAACCTCTTTACAATTAAAACATACAAGTGGTAATTTACCTTTGTATCTACCTTTTCCTCTCTACAATATTCTTGCCATTAGTGCTTCAATCTCATCAAGTCCTTGATCCTTATTATCACTTTCACTATCATTTCTAGTATCATGTCTATAACTTGAATTGCTTATTTTTAAAGAAGATTTGAATGCAAGTTCTATAGATGGTAAGACACTATTATCAAAGTTATTCATCTCAAATTAAATCAGTCTACCAATCAGACTATCTAGAGTAATTGTATTATTTGCAACTTCTCTTATTTCTTGAATAGTAGAAACTCTAATAGCATATACAGGCAGTAAAGTTCTTAGGATTTTACTTACCACTGTCTCCTCTTCAAGTACACCTCCAACTCCTTGGATAGCATTGACTACCTCTTTGATTCTACAGCTATACTAAGTGATGTTTTCTCCTTCTTTCATCCTTAGGTCATCAAACCTTCCTCTAACCTTTCTGCCTTGGCTCTTAGTACATTGGCATCTCCTCCATGTACCAGCTTCAACTTATCCCACATTATTTTGCAGAGGTGCAGGTTTTGACATCTTCAAACTCAGCATCAGAGAGTGATGAGGCAAGTTCTATCATCATGCAATTATGCTCATGTTTTACTCTTAATTGATCAAGAGTGTGAGGTCCTGTAGGCAACACATATTCACTATCTAAATATTGAACAACATCATTTTCAATACCTTATAGGTGGAGTCTTATTCTTATTTTCCATGATGCAAAGTTGTCTTTATTCAACTTGGGCACATCTCGTCTATTTATCTTGTGATCTTTTTCTTGAGCTATTAAACTCCTTTTCTAAACACAAAAGCTCTGATACCAATTGTTAGTAATAACTGAGAGGGGGGGAGCGGGGGGGGGGGGGGGGGGGNGGGGTGAATCAGTGGCCTAAAAAATATTCTAATTAATCAACCCAAAAAATTAGTACCACAATATTAAGCCTCTAGTTATGTTTAGTCCTATAAGATGCATGCCTCCAAATATACTTCTCAAATTACTACTGCTCGGAATGATTTGTTAAACCTTATTCTGTATGTTTACTGAATATCAGTCTGTTAATTTACCAAAAGAAAATAAATTATCTGGAGTATACTAATCAATCTAGATTAGCTATGAGTAATACAAAACACTAAATTAATGACTCATAAACAAAATGACACATAGATTTTTAATGTGGAAACCCTATTAAGGGAAAAAACCACTTAGGAATGGTAACCCAAAGTTTTCACTCTTCTGAAGTGAGCTCGGTGAAGATCCAGCCCTATTAAAGTTTACAAACACACTGTTAGGTGTGACCTTGTTAGAGGATTTAAAAGATTAGTTTGTCACTTGATATCGGGAATCTCTATGCTACCTTCCTTGATCAAACACTCACTTGGCCTATCAATAGGTATCTGGCATCTCATGCTATCTTCATGACCAAACTTTTTGATACTCCTTGGGATGTATCTCAATATAGAAAGGATTTTTAAATCCTGCTCAGTTAAGAGACTTTCTGAATCAATGGTTAAACTGAAAGAGAATGATCTATTCACATATACAACTTATACTTACAAATTTTTAGATCTATTGTAAGCTCATAAAATAATCTGATCAATATGTCCTTTTAATACCTTTACTCCACTATTGTTCTGCTTGGTGATGCTATGCTCTGTTGCTTCGGTGTCCACAGAAATATTTAGCTCTTTCCTCATCTTGATTGATCAGGATTGTATGAAGTTGTTCTTCATCAGTTTCTCTCCAGCATCCTTTACTTATCTTTGGCTTTATCTTGTCGATGAAAACAATGATAACTTCTAGTTAAGTCTATATTTAGCTCTGCTAGCTAGATATTTTGTCATTTCTAAACTCTAGTTAAATTTTGGTGTTTAACTCTTTGATAGCTTCGGTCAACACTCCAATTCACCTCAGGCTTCTCCATTGGTTTACACTATGATTCTGGTTGTATTTTATGCTTTTGATTCATCTCATCGATAATTATTTTTGGTGTTCTTGCTCGGGCATCATTGTGACTTGACTTTCGGTTATCTCTGTCCGTCGAGTTCCACTAGCCGTTGGTGTTTGAAGTCACTTAGTGAATGCTTATCTTTTATGCCTTAATGAAAGCATAATTCTTTTTCTCTCTAATTCTCTAAAGTCTTTGACACTTTGATTATAATTGATTATATTATATCAAGTTGACATCAATGACAATACAATCCATTAACTGATTTAATGTCTTGCATTATATTTTTGCATTTCGGTGATCAAATTAACATCTTCAAACATTCAATTAGTTACATGTCATCAACATCTACCTTGTAAATCCTATGACATGGTCCCAAAAATATTGATAAGTGTCTTAAGGCACTTAGGGCATTTTGGGAGAATATATTGTAATATTTATTCACTTTTGTTTGTAATACATTGATAAGGGGTGATGGGTTTCACTAGTAGTTTTAATATTTAATTCCCCACATGTAGAAAATTATATTGGGATAATTAATGATTTAGGAAGTGGACAAAATGAGTGACCTTTGGGATTCTCCAAGTGGGGGCTTGGAAGAGGCAACACGTGTCTCTTGGTAATTTGTAATTTATTTTATTTAATGTAATTGTACCATCCTAAAATTGCATCACTGTATAATTTTTCATTTAGTCTCACCCCATTTTATAATGCATGGTCTCCCACTTTAATTTTTGATACTCCAACCCCAATTCCAATTTTCATTCTGGCATCACCTCTTCCATTGGAACCCTAGGACAAAATTTCTATGTATTTTAGGGGGAATAGGTAAACCCATTTATCCTATTTTGTAATAAATGATCCAAGATTTGAATCAGAGGTTGGTCTCAATGGTTGAGAGGGAAATCCAAACTCCCGTCAACCCTCTTTGAGTTTTGAGCTCTAGAATTTTTGTGAGGGGTATATAAGAAACCTACCTCTCCTCATTTTAGAAATCAATCAATCAATCAATCAATCAAGCAATCAAGCAATCAAGCATTCATGATAGAAATCATACAAGCTCAAGCATTTCAAGGTAGATATCGAGCATTCCAAGGAATTTCCAAGAAAATCTTCTACAATGGAGCTAGCTTCTCGAGCTCATTGAAGGCAAGGTATATGAGACCACCATCAAGGAAGAAGATCATAGAATAGACATCCTTTCACAACCATTCAAGAATCCACATATTCAAGCATTCAAGGTTTCATCTCTCTCTCTCTCTCTATGAATCATTGTGGAAAACTACAACATTCATGGTGCAAGGATTATATTTGATGATTTATGCTATCAAAAAAGTTTGTAGCTATGATTGAGATATCAACCCCAAGAAAACTTGTGAAACATTGAATAAACATCCTGTTAGGATTTAGTAAGATATGAACAATAAAAAAAATTAAGCTAATGCAAAATAAGAGAACAAAAAAATATAATACCACAAAGATTTAATGTGGTTCACCCAATATGTGCTACATCGACCAGAGAAACAATCGTTCATTTATTTTATTATCTAGTGAAGAGAAAATTACAATCTAATCTTTTTCACATCACACAACTACTTATTTATCAAGCCCTTTTCAGTGGTTTACAAATTTGGCTAACAAAATTAACCCTAACCCTAAAAGAATATTCATGTAATATTTTCCTCATACTCATATTCTTGTACTTGTATTCTTGTACTCATACTCTCATATTATTGTACTTGTACAAGAATTTGTGGGAGAGATTACGCTCCCCAATTAAGGTGACACTTCATGCCACCATTATGGTAGTCCTTTGGGTTGAATCCTCCACCTAACTAGTGTATAATAATTACATGATCATTCACCACATACCGACAATGTACCACTTGGATATTGATCATGTTCCTTAATCTCATTATAAACACATCATTAACCCGAAGATATTCTGCATAACAGTTGTGCAATTGCAAAGAGGGGAAAAATTTGTAACTCTTAACATCATTAGGAAATTCCTCTAATCTAGGAAGCCTTAGCCAAATTTGGATTGTTGCTAGAATATAAAAAAGGACTGAAGACATATAAAATTCATTTTGGTGCTTAGCTCTATCTAGGGTCTCCGAGAGGTTTTCACTTACCATAAGGGCCCAATCAAAAAAGTGGTATTGGGAACAAATTACCTAAACCAGGAAGAAGTGATGATCAATAAAATTGAGTGCCTCACTGTCACCTCTAATCCTGTGGAGTAGCACCAGAATGTCTATGATCTCCGGCTTCAGATTAGTGCCAAATAGTGTCTTTGGCAGCTTCCCTTTGGCATTCTTGGGCTCTTGAAACCATGCTTTCATTATCTCCTTCTTCCAAATTGAATTTTTGGTGATATATTTAGTCACCGCCCGACTATATGTCATTTCTGAATACTCAGCTTGCTCTGGGATGCGAAGCAAGTTCTGGACTGATTCTTTATCGATAGCTAACAACACCATATCATTGGGCAAGAGGATTTTCCTGGTGTCTGGGTTGTATCGAGCGATGCATTCCCAGATCAATTTTGGGGCTTGAACAACCACGGGAAAACCAGTGGCTTCAACTAATCTACTCTCCTTCAGTTTCTCAGTGATGGGATGCATCTAGTCCACTTTTAGTCTGTTCTAAAAGTTATGCATATTGAAGAACTTTAGAGACGTATCTGAAATCTTATGCCATTCAGAACTAATGCCATTCATTCTGTCAAATACCATGAATCTAGAAGCCATACCTCAAATGAATTGATTCAGGAATGAAGAATATTTCTCAAGAATGCAGTATCAAAGGACAACCAATATCAAATGCTTCAGATTCAAACAATTTGTTAAGAAAATAGTAGCTCTGTTGGAAACCTCCAACTGATCTTATAACTTTTGAATTCTTTCCGTTTAACAACCGACTTCCCATGCCACATGAATGAAAAGACCTCAATATTAATGAAACAGTCCGTTATGAAGTAAAACAACTTTATTTAAATTAATTACTTTTCTCTTACAGGCTGTTAAATAATGTCTTTTCACTTTAGTAACTGCAATGGTAACTTTCTTAAGGTAGCAGAAAATTACTTTTCTACTTCTCCTTTGGGCAAAGAAATGCTTTTGGAGTACTCTCTGTTCAAAAATCCGCCAAAGGGAAATTTGGTCTGTCTTGGTGCAAAAATGGTATGTGTTGATTTCATCTACCTTCTTTATATCTTAGATCCTTTATGAGATAGATTATTCCTTGAAATCCCTTCATTTTAATGACTTGGTGGAAAACGTACTCCATGGGTCAAAATCTGCCTATTGGAGTAGTGGAGAAGCCATTTTTTGCTTTTTCGCCAACAAACTTATTTCCTTGATTTCTTTCTATTGAATCATTCCTCTTGACTTGAAGAGGTGTAGTTCAGACACAATAGTCCTTCTAACCCTAAGGGATCAATTTTAGAACTGCACCTCTAGCTGAGACATCACTTAGTAGTCATCAGCAGAAGATGCACCCTGCTGATGCTTTTTTGCCAGTGGAGAAGCCCAAACCCAATTTTCCGCCAAGCTGCAAAATGAAGAGTTATGGATAAATACTTTAGCTACATGTAAAATTGATGTTAGAAATCTCTGAACCATGAACTTTACTGGATTGGGAACTTAACCTACCAAATAAAAACATCATCTCAAATGTAGACTCCCTCTAGTTCACAAAAGATAAGTCAAATTTGGGAAATCCGGTAAAGGTCTCTTATCCTAAGGGAAAAGCTAGACTTAGACTCAGTACTCACATGAAGCTTTCAAGACCACTACTATATGTTAAACATCTACTTTTGTCTAAAGGTATGCAAACCAAAAGTGGGGCAATAGCTGGCTCTATTTGGGGACTTGGACATTCTCATATCCAAGCAAGGAACTCCAGTCTCTGGTTTCGCAAAGCTAAAAAAAAAAGGTGGCTCACAAAAAAACTAAAGTAAGACACGAAAAGGAAAGCAGAAAGGAAACCTAGCTAGGAAAACAAAAGCAGGAGCTCAACATAACTATGGTACAATACAGGGGTCACATGTTTTTAATTCAGATCTGATAGAGTTTCAAATCTTGACCATTATACATCAGGGGTAGTGCTTCACCATTTGGATATGCCAATTTAAATGAATTCTTCTCAAACGCTTGATGGATCTTAAAAGGTCCTTTTCATAGTGTTTCAAATTTTCTATGCATGCTTTTGGGTGCCCTGCATTTGTCCCACAATAGCACCATGTCTCCCTCCATAAATCTCTGAGGTCTGCTCTTTTTATCAAACATTTTCTTCACACGCATTTGATGTCGTGTGATATGATCAACCATTTTCTCCCTTTCTTCTTTGAGTTTTCTCAGGTACATGATCCTCTTTTCTAAACCATCTTCATTTATGCCATCCTCTAGTGTTGTCCTTAGTTTTCAAGTAGCCAACTCTAATGATAATGGGAGACTGGCTTCTACCCTATAAATGAGTTCAAAAGGAGATACACTGATGGCTCTTTTGGGAGTTACTCTATATTATCCTAGAGGGCTTCATAGATCTTCTTATGCCAAGTAAACTAGTTGTCTGCTACAAGCTTTTTCGTGATGTTTACCAGATTTTAATTGCTAGATTCCGCTTGACCATTCCCTTGAGGGAAATAATCAGATGAGTGACTGATCATGATGCCATACTCAAAGAAAAATTCTATAATTTCTTGAGAAGAAAAGTACGTGACATTATCCATAACTATATTAATAGGTACACCAAATCTTACCATAATGTTTTCTTTTATAAACTCACATACTACTTCCGAAGTAGTTCTCTTGGTTGCTTTTGCTTCCACCCATTTCATGAAGTAATCATTCGTAGTGATTATGTAGGTATGACTTGCACTGGACGTGGGGTTTATAGGACCAATAAAATCTAGATCCCATTGCTGAAAAGGACCTTCAATTACCACTGGTCTCAGAGGTAGTGCTGCCAACTGTGGCTTTTTGGAAAACATTTTGCATTTCTCACACCTCGATAGCCAATGGTATGCATCTCTAAACATTCCTGGCTAGTAATAGCACTATTTTAAATTATTGAATGCAGTGACTAACAAGGAGAAGTGTCCCCCACAAGCTTCATCATGTAACACCTTTAAAAACTTCTCCTGCTGTTGTCTATTGACACACCGGAGAAAAGTTCCATCTAGAGATCTTTTATACAATCTATCCTCCCAAATTACATATTTAGAAGCTTTTAGTTTTAGGTCCCTCTTTTTCTTAGGGGTTAAACCTTCAGGGAATTCACCATATGTTAGGAAATACATGATATGTTCAAACCAAGGGTCTTGCATACTTACTGCCAAAACCAAGTGTATCGCTTCTAAGTTTTTGTCTGTTTGATTTTCTGCCATTGCCTTGCACAGCGCATTTCCCCTCACCAACTTGGTGGGCTTGATCTCTATGTCATATTCTTGGGTTTTAGCTACCCATGCTCCTCTGTTCTTACATCCTACATCCTGTTGAGTCAAGATGCTTTTTATTGCTATATCAGGCACATACACAAGGGAGTGTGAGTGTAGAATGTAAAATCTAAAATTATTTAAGGCGTTTACAATTGCAAAAGCATGTTTTTGAGCCTAGGAGTATCTCAACTCATGATCTTTCAAAGGTGTTCTCATAAAGGCAATGAGATCTTGAATTCCCTCTTCATTCTCTTGCATGAGAATGGCTGATAGAGTATGTTCAAAAGAGTAACAATAGATTATGAAATCTTTCTTATAATTTGGGTGGCATAACATGGGAGCATTGGCTATGGAATTATTTATGCTTGTGAAGGCTTGTTTACCAAGGTCATTCCACTTGAAACTCACATTTCCTTTCATCATGTCCACTATGCACTTGGTGATTTCAGAAAAATCTAGAATGAATCTCCTGAGAAAGTTTACCTGGCCAAAAAATGATTTCACTCCAGTTTTGTTTACAGGTAAACTCAATTGTTGGATTGCTCTTACCTTTTCTGGGTCGATCCTTATGCCTCCTTGGGAGACAATGTGACCCAACAATTTCCCCCCTGTTACACATAAAATTGAATTCTTGGGATTCAGTGAAATCCCGTCTTCCCGACACCTTTGCAATACTCTCCTTAAGTCATTTATGTGATCTACTCTTTTCTTAGAAAATATAGTAAGATTGTCCAGGTACATACTAATGATTTTTTTCTTCATATCACTGAAGGAAAGGTCCATACCTCTATGAAAAGTATCCCCAACATTGATTAATCCGAATGGCATTCTGTGATATGCAAAGGTGCCCCATGGAGTAGTGAAGGCCATTTTATGTTGATCTACTTTCTCAACTTCAATCTGGTTATACCCTAAGAAACTGTCTATCATAGACATCATTTCAGCCCTAGCCATGATTTGCAAGAGATGATCCATGTTGGGGAGAGTGTAATTGTCTTTCAAATAATATTGATTTAGATTTCTAAAATCTACACAAATTCTTATTTCTCCACTCTTCTTCCTCACAGGCACTATATTCGCCACCCAGGTAGAATGATGGATGGGGTATATGATCTTTGCTTTGAGCATTTTATCAACTTCTCTAAATATTGTGTCAGCAGCTTTAGGTTTGTAATTCCTTTGTTTCTGCCTGAATGGAGTTACCTCAGGTTTCAAAGGAATCTGGTGTTTGAATTTCCCATTCATAAAACTCTTCAAATCTTCATAACTCTAGGGGAAAACATCTTGGTATTCTAGGAAGAGTTTCCTGGCCTCTTTCCTTTCCTCTTCAGTACAACATTTCCCAATGTTGATCATCTTGGGATCCTTCTCAATTCCTATGTTCATTCCCTCATATTCACCAGTAGTAAGACCTCTCTCAATTCTCTTCTTCTTCACAAAGGTATCATGCCTATTAAAAAGCTTCTCAAGAGTGACCAAATGGGGAGGAATGATGTTGCCTTGTAACTAGATAACATCTGACTTATCTTTCTTCCGCTTGTCCTGACAGTCTTCTTTAGTTCTGTAAGAAACATCTTTATGGAAGTCACTGCCACTTTCTAGAAAGAGAAGGAGGTTCTTTTCATCTTTGAATACTTGCCAATCCTCTACATTATCCGGCACAAATGGTCGATGTACAATTTCCACTTGGTACTTCTTATCTTTGAATTCTACTTGAGGGAGGAGTAGTGAAGCTGAAACAACCAAGGAGTCTGCCTTGGAGTTTAACTCTCTCAACATAGATTCAATAAAGAAAGCATCTAATGCTTCTATTTCATCACATACTCTATTTCTGTAATTTTTTAATTTGTGATTTTTTACGGAGTATTGATTCTTGACTTGGTGCACGATCAACTCAGCATCACCACGAGCTCTTAAAATCTTCAGACCTTTTTCCTTTGCAGTGATGATCCCTAACATGAGAGCTTCATACTCAAAATTATTGTTGGTGTTCCCAAACTCCAATTTTAGCCATGGGTTTGGATACTCCATCTGGTGATATCAAGACCACACCTGTACCAGATCCTGAAGATGCACAACTGCCATCAAATTCAAGGCTCCAGATCTGTGGTGGTGTTTCTTTAGTAGAAAACTGCTTTTCCTCTTCCCCATATTCCATTTCCTCATTGTGGTCATCAGTAAACAACATATAGTTACCAAATTCCAATTCTTGATACAAAATTTGGGCTTTAGGGTTGTCGGATTTCAGTACTGTAAACTTAGCTTTCTCTTCCAGGACCAATTTAATCTTTTTATTTCCTATCGGGATTAAAGCTTGAGACCAATCCAGATTTATCTCCCCTACAAGGTCTCTATAGAAACTCCTTCTTAACAACAAACTGTAACTAGTGAGTATATCAACAAAAATAATTGTTAGCAACATCTTCTTCTTAGGGTGTGCCGCCAGAGCTACTTGAGTGTCTTTAATTTGGCCAACCAAGGGTACTTGCTTGGAATCCATAGAGTAACATCTACCATGGGCTTTAGTGAGGGTAAGTCCTAGAGCTTTAGCTATAGTTGATGGCATGGCATTATCTAAGGCTCCGGAGTCTATTATGCAATTGCTTAACTTGCATCCATTAATATATAATGACACATAGAATAGGTTAGGCTTTTGGCCTGGGGAGGTGGCCAAAACAGAAGGTTCTCCTTGCTTATTTGGATATGCAAATATAGACTCATTTTCTATAGTAGTCATGACATTTTGGTTTAACTCCAGATTCCCTTCTTTACAATAGTCTACTAGATTTTGCAATTCTATGGGATTAGACTTAAGGTAGTCTATAGGAGAAATCTGAATTCTGGAATCTCTACAGAATTGAATAATGTCAAAAGAGCTTTGCTTCTTACCTGGTTGCAGAAATCTCACTTCTTGATTGGCTTCCTTAGAATAAGAGGTAGATGTCTCATTATATTTAAGTGGAGGTGTTGAAGTAGGGCTTTTATCCTTCTGACTCTGGGTCAAGACTATATAAGAGGTCCCGTCTATGGTAGCATAACATGTTTCTTTTTTCTCTGAATCTGATTCATACTCTAAATATAAGTTTTTAGATTCGCCATGCGAGTATGAATCTGGTTCAGATCAGGACACTCCAGCATTCCACTCATCAGACTGATGCATTTTCCAAGCATGTGCTACATCGGGGCAACTCTCTCCATCATGATTGGTAGTTAGGTGGAAGGTACACATGTTTCCTTTTTTAGGGGGAGCTTCTATAGCTAGCCTCTATGGTGGAGCAGTTAACTGTAACGCCTTTCCATCGACATTCGTCCCCTCATTGTTTCTCCCAGGCTGATCCTAAAATTTTTGCTGGTAGGGATTATTAAATCTGGGAAGTTGCCTCTTGAAGGCAATGAATTCATTGGCCAATTTTTGAATCATCTCATCTGATGACGTAGTATTGCTACTACTAGTCCTAGATTGTATCTCTCTTTTCCATTTCCTGGATGAGATCATATGGTCCTCAAGTTCCACAACAGTTCTCTGTGTGGCATCCAAAATCTGTAGGGTTCACCCTTCTTAGATCATAATTGATGTCTGACGGCATAGCACTTATGAAGAATATTTTCAAATTTCCTGTAGTAGGCCTGTCAGCTACTGGAATACGATTTACAAGCTTATTGAATTTAGCTATAAAATCCCTTATACTGATAGAGGGTTCTTTCTTGATGGAAGTTAATTGCATCAATAGGGCATGCTCATCTTAAGCAGTTTTAAACCTTCTTTCAAAGTCAGTTCTCATGGAAGCCCAATCTGTGATAGAAGAATTAGATAAATGGTGAAACCAATTGGCAGCACCTTCAATGAGGGTCTCAACAAATAATCTAATAGCCACATCCTCCTCTTGTACTGCTAGGATATTGACTGAAGCAAAGAATGCAGAGATGTGCTCATCAGTAGATACTTTCCCGTCTCCAAGAAATTTGGGAAAGTTCTTTCTAGAACCTGAAGGGAGAGGATTATATGCTGCTAGTTGCAAAGCTCTGACTACGGCGGCCCAAGGAAGTGCCATAGCTACTTGGGGTAGATAGGGTGTTAAATTAATAATAGGAGGGGAAACTACACCATGTAAAGTTAATACTTGGCAAGTGGTGGACAATTGAGTAGTTTGTTTAGGAGGTGAAGAAGGTCTACTCTGGCTTGTTGTGGTTCTATTTCTTTGGTGAGGTACTTCTAAAAGAGAAAATTTAATATCTGCAAGTCTCTCAAAGACTGGGTCTGTGTTACCTTCTTTCCTTGTACTTCTGAAAAATCTTTTAGACTCCATGTTTTCAACTAATTTTGTAGCCTAGCTTCCTACTCTACTTGGCATTGTACCCTTCTTAAATTTCTCCTTTTGATGGCTTCTTCAAGTGCTTCTGCTCTAGCTTCTTCTTGCTCTAGCACTTGACTAGCATTTCTATAATGCTCGGTGCTTTTTCTGTACCTCCAGACAAAATTATTTAGTGAGGAAATGAGATCCTCTTGATCGTCTTGGAATCCAAGATTTAGTTAGAGAACAAGAATTATTTTTTCATGGGGAAGCACCATCTTTCTCCATGATATGCTTCTAGTATAATGACTATTTGTTCCCCAATAGAGTCACCAAAAATCTGTTGGTAAACAGATTGTTCTTTTGGATTTAACCCTAAAATACCCAAAGCACTTAAGAATAATTGAATACAATAGTTGGAAAATTATTATTGAAAAACTAATTTCCTTCTAAATTTAAAGGTACAACTCCCTTATATGATTTATTTTCAGTGAATTTTGATCTTTCCTAGTCTAATAGGGGTATGTTCTTAACCTGAGAACAGAAGAGGTAAACCAAGCTAAACCTAGGCAGGAAATAGCTCAGGCAGGACGGATTCAACTCTAAATCTAGCCAACTCTAAGATTTCATCAATCAGATTAAATCCCAAAATTGGTAATGCATGAAATTCTACTGAAAATGTAGATGCAAGACTAAAGATTAATAATGAAATTCTCATGAATCAATCTATATCACAAAAACGTTTCCCAACTCAGGATAACAACAAATCTTCCCCTAACTTAAATGTATCAAATCATAATACATAAATTTGGTTCAAATACAAATTGTAAATATAACTTCAAAGAAACATTCATATTCAATAGAAAGATTAATGAAATGCAATGGAACAATTAAAGAAATGGTATTCAGACATACATGATTGACTTAGCAAAATGCTATCTCTCACACCAAAATTTAGCCGACCTTTGTATTGATTTTGGAAATAGTACATATAGAGTCCCAGATTGGGCCGTTACAAAAAGGGGGTAACCAAAACGGTTCAACTTCCCCAACTATAAATGATAACCAAAGGTTTATCCGTTACAAAATCAATCAAAATTTAGTACAAAGAGAGAATCTAATTAAGCTTCAGTTTCATTCCCTTTGCCTAATTTATCCCTATAGGCAGTGACAGCTGTGATAACTTTGATGAGTTCCTCATGTCTGTTGACATGGACATTGGTGTATCAGATGAGCCACTTGGAATGCTCCTTGGCCAGAATATTAATTGCATCTGTCTAATCCTTCAATTCTTCCATGGATTTATAAATACATCTACTCAACTACTGAAGCTCTGGCACTTTGTCCAAGTGGGTGCAAGATGGCTCTGACAACTTGTCTACATAATCAGAAAATGATTTCTACATATTGGCCAATCCTATCACTTTTTTGCCTTGCCCACTCATCTATGATTCTGTGTGCAAACCTTGAATAATATTAAAGTCTTTGCTCTGTTCTTCCTTGACCTTAACATCTACTTGCTGCAACCCCATCTCGACCTGGATGATCATTTCAATTTTGAACTCTAGACTTTGAAGCCACTCGATTAGAGGTTCATCTCCCTTTTGCAAAATCTTGGCTTTCAATGCCTCTTTGGTATTCATCTTTACTGCTACATGGAGTGTCACTATGCACTCCTAACACTTCACTCTCTTAGATGCGAGAGTTTGTAAATTCTTCTCAATGTTATTCCTTTTCATCTCCAATCTCAAGAGAGCATTACCCAACTGATTGACAACTACCAACCCCTGAGATTTGAGTCTCTCAACCCATCCATTGCTGATCTGTGCAAAGTTCCTATCCTCTTTCAACTTGGATAATATAGCTTGATTCTCCACCGCACTGGGATCAAAGGTGGTTTGGGTGCTGGGGACACTTGCAATTAGAGTGAGGAGCTATCTTATGAAAATGGTCAGCTCAGCCACTTCTGCCTTCAATTGAACCTTGGCAGTCTTGAGTTCTTCAACTTCTTCCTCTATCACCACATTAGTAGACTTCCACCAGTCCACCTTGGTGTCATGATGAGCCAACCCCATATCAAATGACTACAACTGAAAATTTGAAGTGGTCATATCTTTGAATCTACCTTCCTTGGTTGGCTTGGCCACTTCCATAGTGAAGTGTCTAGTCTCAGGGTCACAACCCAGAGTAGGCATCATCTTTACTTTCTTCTATTTTCTTGCAGTGGCCTTGGGCCAAAAGGCTTGTGATAGAGTGTCTTTACTAGAAATTCCTTCTTCCGCTCTCTTCCTCTTGTGTTACAAAGTATTTTCTATCCATGAATTTGCGTGGGTAACTTTGTTGGCAGAAACCAACTCCTCAATGAACAACTTCTTTATGACTGGGGGCGTAGCCTTTGGTCTAGAAGCAAATGGATTTGCTGAGGTAGGAGAAGAGGACACCAATTTGGCTACTGAAGTGACCTTCTACTTTTTCCTATCCTCTTCTTCTAATTTTGTGGTTGAAGGAGTATCTTCACCCCCTTCCACTATGAAAGAGGACCCTCACCTTGGAGAATCTTGGGTTGAAGTGCCAACTGGTACATCGACAGTAACTGCTTTAACTATCTACTTTGGTTTTGCACCTTTGGTGGGTTCCTCTGTTGTTCTGATATTTGGAAGTGGACCTCCTCCACAAGTCTTCTTTGGTTGAACTTCTTTTTTGAGAGGTTCATCGCCTCCACCAGCTGGTTGAGACAAACTCTTGGTCATAGTTGGGAGTAGTAATGAAGAAGTTGTTGCGATGTTGGATGTATCCTTTATCAAGGTCCTTTGAGTAGGAGGCTTCCTTTCCAACCTCTTCCTTCTTCCTGCCATCCATTCAACCCACTACTTTTTCATCTTATAAATACCACTCATTAGTGTCTACAAGTCACCTATGGCTTGATCTAGCATGGGCTCAAAAATGATGGAGAGAGGTTTTATCTTATTGAGATAGGTATTATCATACATGTGCTAGCCATCATCTAGTAGCCCCTCAACTTCCAAATTGAATTTGAACCTTTTGATTTGTTTAATGGTTAATCTGGCATAAAATCTATCTCTGCTCTCTAGATCATCTCTACAATTGGCCTAGTAGTCTTCAATGTCATCTACATGGTGGATAGCTTATCTCATTTGCAGGTAATCATGAGCATAATTAACAAGATCATACTGTGGCCTCAAAACATTGTAGGTTTCCAATGAAAACTCTTGGAGAATGCCTTTAGAACATTCTTCACCTCAGACTGGGATGCATAACTATAGGCTCTGATGGTCATGGGGAAGTTGTAGCCTTTCTTCTTGGCATTGGCACAAATCAAATTCACTTGCAGCGCTTACCTCATCACCTCCACCAGCATGATCATATCCGTGGGATATCTGGGCAACTTCAAAGGGAAGTCGTCAAAACCTACAAGATGAAGGTATGAGAAATCTCTGAATTGAATAAAATAGCATCCAAATTGGATGATAGAAGCCATGGATTTGGGAGAGAATCTCCTCTCTGGACAGCCTTGTAGCTCCCTACACAATCTCATTGTAAATGCATCATTAACCTGAAGATATTCTACATAAGTGTTGTGCAATTGCAAAGAGGGGAAAAATTCGTAACTCTTAACATCATCAGGAAATTCCTCTAATCTAGGAAGCCCTGGCCAAATTTGGATTGTTGCCAGAATATACAAAAGGAATGAAGACATATAAAATTCATTCTGGCGCTTAGCTCTATCTAGGGCCTCCGAGAGGTTTTCACTTACCATAAGGGCCCAATGAATAAAGTGGTGTTGGGAATAGATTACCTGAACCAGGAAGAAGTGATGATCAACAAAATTGAGTGCCTCACTCTCACCTCTAATCCTATGGAGTAGCACCAGAATGTCTATGATCTTTGGCTTCATATTAGTGCCATATAGTGTCTTTGGTAGCTTCCCTTTGGCATTCTTGGGCTCTTGAAACCATGATTTCATTATCTCCTTCTTCCAAATTGAATTTTTGGCGATATATTCAGTCACTACCCGACTCTATGTCATTTCAGAATACTCAGCTTGCTCTGCGATGTGAAGCAAGTTCTGGACTGATTCTCTATCAATAGATAGCAACACAATATCATTGGGCAAGAGGATTTTCCTGGTGTCTGGGTTGTATCGAGTGATGCATTCCCAGATCAATTCTGGGGCTTGAACAGCCATAGGAAAACCAATGGCTTCAACTAATATGCTCTCTTCAATTTCTTAGTGACGGGATGCATCTGGTCCGCTTTCAGTCTGTTCTGAAAGTTCTACATATCAAAGAACTTCAGACACATATCCAAAATCTTATGCCATTTAGAAGTAACGCTGTTCATTTCATCAAATCCCATGAATTTGGAAGCCATACCTCAAATGATTTGATTCGGGAATAAAGAATATTTCTTGAGAATGCAGGATCAAAGGACAACCAATATCAAATGCTTCAGATTCAAACAATTTTTTAAGCAAACATTAGATTTGTTGGAAACCTCCAACTGATCTTATAACTTTTGAATTCTTAACGTTTAATGACCGACTTCCTGCGCCACATGAATGAAAAGACCTCAATATTAATGAAACAATCCGTTATGAAGTAAAATGACTTTATTTGAATTAATTACTTTGCTCTTATGGGCCATTAAGAAATGTCTTTTCACTTTAGTAACCGCAATGGTAACTTTCTTGAGGTAGCGGAAAATTACTTTTCCACTTCTCCTTTGGGCGGAGAAATGCTTTTGGAGTACTCTCTGTTTGAAAATCCACCAAAGGGAAATTTGGTCTATCTTGGTGCAAAAATGGTATGTGTTGATTTCATCTGCCTTCTTTATATCTCGGATCCTTTGTGAGATAGATTCTTCCTTGAAATCCCTTTATTTTAATGACTTGGTGGAAAACATACTCCATGGGTCAAAATCCACCTGTTGGAGTAGTGGAGAAGCCATTTTCCATTTTTCTGCCAACATACTTATTTCTTGATTTCTTTCTATTGAATCATTCCTCTTGACATGAAGGGGTGTAGTTCAGATACAATAGTCCTTCTAAGCCTAAGGGATTCATTTTAGAACTGCGCCTCTAGATGAGATATCACTTAGTAGTCATCGATGGAAGATGCACCCTGTTGATGCTTTTCCGTCGGTGGAGAAGCCCGAACCCAATTTTCCACCAAGATAAAAAATGAAGAGTTATGGAAAAATACTTTAGTTGCATGTAAAATTGATGTTAGAAATATCTAAACCATGACCTTCACCAGATTGGGAACTTAACCTACCCAATAAAAACATGATCTCAAATGCAGATTTCCTCCAGTTCACAAAAGAGAAGTCAAATTTGGGAAATCCAGTAAAGGTCTCTTATCCTAAGGGAAAAGCTAGACTTAGACTCAGGACTCACATGAAGCTTTCAAGACCACTACTACATGTTAAACATCTACTTTTATCTAAAGGTATGTAGACCAAAAGTGGGGCAACACTTCTACAAATAAAACACTGATACTTGCATATTTCATTACAGGAATGCTTGAGAAAAAGACCGCGTCACCGATGAAGTACTTATACAAGGGGAACACTCCCCCTTCCAAGATTGGAAACAAACACATTAAGATCATTGATACTGATATCGGGAATGTAGATTGGGATCAATTATTGACAAGATGTTCCCAACTAGCTGGGAGATCAGAGGATTGCACCTCACTAGTCCTCTAAGGCGTAGTCAATGCAACAGCCCACCCAGTGTTTGTCACCTCATCCGAGCTGATCATGACTTTGGAAAACCATTATGACTCAGATAAAATGGTGGTCCAAAATATAGAGGGAAAAGTGGTATTGGATATCAGATTGGATATCATAGAAGAGGTCTTCCACCTCCAAAAAGGCATAGAAAAGTTCTATGAATTCTTCATAGAAAAGGGCAACCGATGGTTAAACAACAAAGGAGAAGAGGCCTATGACATTGTGAATAAACATTACCTTGAGAAACCTCTCCCCAAAAATAGATTTGATAAGATAGACCTCAAGAGGGGGTACATGAAAGAAGATATCCAGGCAACCCTAACATTACTAAGCCAGGTATATGGATTACCTCAGTCTATCCAAATGGAGAATTTGATGATCATCTTGATAGAGAAAATCAGGGGCTGTAAGTCCAGGTTTGATTGGGGAACCATCATCAACGACAAGTTGGATGAACAATTGGTTACAGTAAAACACAACCCTAAATTCTACATGAGTACCTACGTAGTGTACCTATTGGAAGCATGGGAAAAATACCTGGGACTCACCAAGAGAGGAAATATAAATGACCCCAATGCCTAGCCTCACATTGTGTACCCCCAACTACAAAAAAGGGCAAGCATGTCTGAAGAAAACCCTCACTACATAATATTTAATGATGCCTTCACCTTCACAATCATCTGATCTATTGAAGGTTATTTTGAGAAGAGGATGTCAGAGGAAGCAGCCGCCAAGGTAAGGGCCATTAGGCCCTACTACATACAATATAAGACATTCACTTACATTTGGGTGGCAGGGTCTACCTTGAAACCTAGGAATTTTCCACGATATCCATCTGATTGGGTAATCACTTTGGAAATGGCCAGACAGCTAGCCGATGCCTATGAGCATATAAAGTACAAGAAGAAACACTGCTGCGAGTTCCCTATTTCTCTGGGCCCATACACTTTACAGGATATGAAGGTATGTAAATCCTTGGCTTTTGAATGGGATGAACGCCCACTACAGCAATATAAGATAGTCTGAACTAGGTTTGGCCCAATATATATGTACAAACACATCATTGGCAGGTTCTACATCCATGAACCACATCTAGAAGACCACTGGATCAATTGTGTAGATGATCATGAGGTTAGGATCCGGGATTATTTTAGGATCTCCCTTACCCTTTCACAACACACATTGAAAACCCAAATCTCCCTAAAGGTTTGGGAAAAGGATTTAGACAGGGTATTAGAGGCCATTTACACCTTAGATTAATTATATGATAGGCCCATCATGAATGCCAAAGTTGATAAAGCTGAGAACGATGACATTGAGTTCTGGGATAGGCATGTACTCTGAACACTGGAAACTTGGATCCAAAGGCCTTATAAAATGGAGTAGATCTTGGTAAAAACATTAATGGATCTCCCCAAGAAGGTAGATAAACAACGCAAGGAGAAAAATATAGTGCCACAATACAAGAATGCACCACCATAGAAGCCAAACATGGTGTATGGACATGAACGTGTAGTAGAGTATGGGTCGAATCCAAGGCACAAGGCTCCCAAGAATAGAATGAATGGGCAGATAGATCCTCTAGTATGGTTAGCATAGGCTTCACCAGATGAAGGGCCATCCACTTCTGGATAATCTCCTCTACCACTAAAAAGGGTAAGAAAAAATATAAAAGGAAGAGAACTTATGTGTCTCCACAACTTGAAACCGTACAAGAGGAGCCAAAAGAAGAGGGAGAAGAAGAGGTACCTCTAGTCAAAATGAGAAGGTCTCAAAAGAGGGGAGAAACAAGCTATTAGGAAACACCAAGAGGATCCAAAATAAAAAGATAATCCCTTGGAGGCTTTAGGATCAGATGAGTTTCAAATTTATGAATTTGAAGGTGTAGAGGGATTTCTGGACCAAGGGAAAGACACACCAGGTTATACAACAGGGTACAAAATAGGATGTCCATCACTTTTTCAACCATAGGTAACCCTCACTCCACCTCCCACTCACTTCACTAATCCAATTCCTAATGTACCTATGAAAGAAGTTAGCTATAATATAGATCAAGGGCCCAGAAATCAAGACGCCCCAATCACCCAAGATGTAACAGGGAATAAGGCCACAGGAGAGACCCTCACTACTACTCCACCACCTCACTTTCCTACTCCACCAACACTGAATCTGCCTCCAACTAATACTCTCTAATTTCCCATTTGAACTCTCCTTACACCTACTCCACCACCATCAATCTCTTTTCCTTGCTTCATCTCAGCCCTAGGAGGATCAGTAAGTGAAAAAGCCGTGTCACCTTTCAAAACCACATTGAAAGTCATGACCGGTCTTAATACCAAAGTGTTGATTATCTCCTCAGGAGATGAAGACCAAGACAAGGAAAAACAAGATGAGGTACTGAAGAAAGAAGAAAAGGCAGAAGAGGGAAGGGAAGAAGGAGAAGAAGGGGAAGGAATGAATGAGAAGGAATAGAGAAAGGAACGTGAAGAAGGGCCAGATAAGGAAGTAGCCCAAGGGCCCCAAAACTTGGATTTAGTCCTTTAGGTTGCCCCATATGAGCTAGTCACCACATCTAGTAAATGTACATGGTTCACTAAAGAAATTTAGTTGAGGAAAAGAACTTACACAGATGAAGATGAGGGGGAAGATACAAATATGACTTCCATAGGGCAAGCCTTCCACCAAAAAGGGGTCATATTACCAACAAAAATAATGTCCTATGTCACCCAAGACACTAGGGGTTGTTGGAAGGCATAGGTTATAGTTCCTTCTGCTAGCAGCTCCCAAACACAAGCAACTGTAGACGGTTACATGTTTGAGGAGATGGATCTAGGAGAACCCACCAGGGAAGGGAGAAAGACACTGACAACCTTAGGGCTTAAACATTCCATAGGGTTCATGAGTAAGGATGAGGAAACCATAAAATCCTTGATAGAACATAATGAAGATTTGAAGAAGTTCATTTAGAAGATGGTTGGTCCTATTGACCCAAGCTGTCTAGAGGCCTCATTATAGACAGTTTTAGAAAATAGGAACACCCCAAACTTGTTGGCAGGTTTGACACCATCCTTCATCCAAGCAAGTGCAGATTGGAAAGAAGATTTTGAGAAGTATGGGGAAGAGGCTATCAAATGGGTATTAAAACCTTATAGGGTCATCTTGATTGAAGCTACAAATTTGATAGACTTGATGGAGGATGAAGGTGGCCTGAACTCTGAGATAGAAAAATGGCAAGTCACCTTCCAAGACCTAGAAGTAATCAGGAAACAACGTTTCCAGATATTGGTGAAAATATATGAAGGCAAAGAGCTTGATAACTTTGGGACCTAGACTAAATGAATGGAAAAGATCATTAAGGTCTATAAGAAATTTCAAGCTTCCATATTGGAGAAACATAAAGAGGTCTTGGAGTGGGTAGAAGAAATTGATGTTTTCTTCACAGGGATTGGCCTCGACTTGTATCGAGATGAAGATAAACATATCTTACAAGAATGCAAAGAAGTGGTCCAACAGTTCAGAGACATTCTATCAGGCATCAGTACCAAGGAGGCCCTACAACAAATGTTCTATTCAAGGAAAGATATGTTAAGGATGTCAGAACACAAAGAGGAGATCCAGTTCTTCACTTTTGAATTGACAATATTCAAAGAGAAGAAAGAATGAAAAGTTAACAAGGTAAAAAGGAAGGATATAAAATATGAATAAGTTCATGAGATAATACAGAGGCTTCGAGATGCACACCTAGAAGTATTCCCTAACTGAATCTTTGGATCCATTGAACATTTTTTTGGAAAAAGCAGTTCCAGGACTTGGCATTTTTCTCCAAAGGAAGTTTTGGCCTTTTGGCCTTTCGAACTCTCAATTATTTCGGCCTTTCAGCCTCCAAAAGGGCTGAACCTTTCAAACCTTCAAGGGGGATTTTGACACTCAGAAAATTTTGGGCTTTTAAAACTTCAAAGTAGAGGTCGGGGGCCGAAAATCTGAGTGCTTCTAGCGAAATCACCTTTTTGCATGCCAGTTGAGCTCCAGATTAGATTGATGGTTAACTTGAGTTCATTTTGGAAGGGCTAAGGGTCCTCTATCAGTTCCCACTGCAAGAAGAACCTCCATATGAATATTCCAAGGGAGAACTCTAAGAATAAAGAAGAAGAATCCAAGTTCACATAAGAAACCCTATCTTCTTTTTCTTTCCTTTCTTGATGAGTTTGGTCCCCCTTGTATGGACAAACTGATTGTAAATGGATTTAAAATCCATGCAAATTGCTTTGTATCAGTTAGCAATATTTTATTTTCAACAAAGCTTTAGTTTTAGTTTATTTTCTTAAATTTAGACTCTATGATGCCCTAATTTTAGCATTTAGAGTTGGTAGATCAAAAACTCTATATATTGTAATCAAATCAATGTAATAGGGGAAGATTATTAATAAGATAAAGATCTATATTTGGTGCTTCATTTGTGGTGTGTAAATTTCTGCCATCTATGTGAATTGGTGAATGTGTGTATGCATTATTCATTAATTTCAAAGAGCCGCTTGTTTTTTTGTGTTTCAAATTTGCATTTACCTTAGTTGGAGTTTGTTGTTGTCTATCTACATTGTTGTGATGAATGTGTGGAAGGGATCATCTATTGGGCTTAACAACAAATCTATCTCATGGGTGCACACATCTTGGTGGCTTTACAATTTGATATATTTTGAATATCTTGCACAAGTGAATTCATCTTCTCTCCAAATGCTTGCATCCATTGGGTATAGAATTGCGACTTTGTCTGATTTATACCTATTGGGTTTGTTCCAAATCTCTTTACCATTCAATTCGCAAGGAAGGGTTTACAATGGTTTATGTCCATAGGATTTCATTTCATAATTTTCTTTATTTCTTGTTACCTTTCTCATTTGAATTTTGTCTCAATCTAAAGTAATCATCTCAAAAATACAAAATTACACTTCAGATAATAGGAAATCTTGATAAATTAGAAAACCCCAAAAATAGTACTAAAGATTGTTTTGCAGCTTGATGTCTTGAATGTGCCAGCAAAGGCCTCCTTGTGAACATTCACATTTATCTTCAACTGAGTAACCAAGTAGGTTGTGACCCGACCCCAGAGAACCTTGGGAATAACTTTGTTATTATTTCAAGAGAGGAAATCGAATCTCAAGATCCTAGCAAGTTGGCTTGTGTAAAAACAATGCTCAACAAAAGCGACACTAAAAGGAGGTCCTCAAGATTGAAAGATGGAAAAAATTGGATCCTTTTCCCCAGAGTGGTTTGAGCGAGTGCTTATATTATTTCTGAAAAGAATTGAGTTCATTGAACTCACTCACCATCGTAGACCTCACAATGACAAAGGGAAAACAAAGGGGAACTCCTCTCACCATCCTGTTAAGACACAAAATCATCTTGGAAAAAAATCATACATCACTATCCCAATTGTTACCACAGCCATAGACCAAAATTAGAACTTGCAAAATCAGAATTTGCAACTGCCTCGTTCGATGGCTCTCTTCGCTAATGCACAAAGTTCACCATTGAATTTTGTTGGACAGCTCCATGAAATGCCCAAGAATCAAGAAAGGTTTTGCACATGTTTTGTATATGGTGAGTTGAGAACAAAAAAAGAGCACATCCGTGCCTTCAAATAAATTTTCAACTATAAGGAGATTGCCCACCAGGACGTTGTCTGCCACCTTTTCCCTTACACTTTGGGAGAATTTGTGTATAATTGGTACCTTAATTTTCCAAGGGGATCTATCTCTACGTGGAATGAATTTGAAACCAAATTTATTAACCAATTCAAATTGTACATGGATCCAGCTACAATAAGTCACCAATTCATTACAATGATAAAAGATCCCAAAGAGCCCATCACCATGTTCAACCATCGCTTCCATAAAATGCATGGAAAGTTGGAAGCTCCTTACACCATACTAGAGACAGTTGTCATACAAGTTTATCTTAAATATTTGGACCTGTTCACCTCAATTTTCCTAAAAAGACTTCCCCTTATAGATAGAGACACAATGGAAAAGGTATACAATGAGGCCATTATATTTACACAAAAAATGGATCCACAAGAAGGGAACTTCGCAACCATGTCCATCGTTAACAACACCTCTGCCCCACATCCATTTTCAGCAAATAGTCAAACTATGGCCACTCACATGCCGTCAATGAATCCAATATCACCACAACCATTCGCAGCCCTACCACCATCCATCACTTACCTGGGTTACGAAGCCCATAAGGCTACAATTGTAGAGAAAAGAGTTGTGCCCCAAATCAGACCTGATACTCTCATGGCTTTCGAGCTAGATGCCGTGAAGAAAGAATTGTCACAACTCACAAGTGAAATCACCAAGATGAAGTTAAATCCAGCCCAAAACCAAGGTGGATACCAGCGGGCGTCTACTAGTCTAAATGCCTATCCTCAGAATCCAAACCAGAATTTAAATACCTAAAACAACAAAAATACTCAAGAGAAATCATTCGGGTAGCAGAGGCCCACTAGGCCATGGAACACACAACCGAAAAATGGTAGAATCCCTACGGATAATGCAAACACATATGAAGCTTCAAAATAAAATTTTTTCAGGGTTCCAAACTCATACCAAGGCCATGAAGGATATCAGAGAAACTCCTACAACCATCATACTCAGAATCCCAATGAGCCACCTATTCAGTTCAACACCATGATGTTCAATTCTTACGTGTGTAGAAATGGAGAAGGTTTGGATACATATGCAAAAAAAGAAGAGTTTGTATTCCCCTTTCAAAAAGAGGAGGAACTTGAATACTCTGAAGTACATGGCTTGCAAAATGATCATTGGAATTCATATAATCTACGAAGTAGGAAAGAGCCTCTCACTGATTGTATAGCTCCTATCAAACAACTGACTCCCCCAGATCCTCAGGCGAGCAAGAAATCCATGCCTCCTAAAGGGCAGAATGCTCCTACAACTCCTCCCCTAAATGCATTTGCTAGCTATAGGAGCACAACATGGTCAAGTGACAAATATAGTGCAGTCAAAGAGTTAAATAAGACCAAGGAAAACATATGTATGTTCAAACTACTGCAAGGTTGCCCATCTCTAAAGGAAGCCCTTTTAAAGTATTTGGACCATTCAAAGCAAGGCCTGTCAACTAGAAATACAAGAGCACCTACATCCAATGTCAACACCTCTAAATATTTTCCCACAATGTTCAAAGACAAGATGGAGGTACCACCTTTTCTACTTAGTTTGTGGATGTTTGGAAAGAACTTGCACAACTACTTGATTGATTTAGGAGCTTCATGCAATGTCATGCCCTTATCCATTTGTCAAAACCTGGGGATGGTGCCTAAAATAACAAATTGGGTGGTGATACAATTGGATAAAATTGAAGTCAAAGTAATCGGCATGCTCAAAGATGTACACATTCAATTAGTTTCATACCCAAGGATACAAGAGCGCATTGATGTGCATATAGTAGAAATACCTGAAACCTATGGAATATTGTTAAGCCAAGAATGGACCAAATGTCTAAGGGGATGGTTATCTACATATTTTACCCAACTCTGGTTACCATGGAGAGGATTAAACAATCAGATCAAGATAGATTCAGAGCCAAAACTGAAAAGGATGATCACAGAATATAATGCTCCTAATGAAGCTATGTTCACATAAACTAATTTAGGAAATTATCGGATGGATGACATCCTCATGTTTTAGATCCAAGAGGGTGAAGAATCATACCATAGTCCCATCCAGGGCCTCGTAGAGTTACCCATCGGTGATGACATCTTTAGAGATTTATTTGATAGTATGATAGCAATCCTGAGGCATTTGGGATGGGATGCTGACCGCAACATCTTGTAACTACCAAGATACTTCCAATTACAAGAAGAAAGCCATTCAGAGTTCACATGCCCTAGATCTCAAGAGGCATTTTCATATATATTAGCCCAGATCACCCTACCAAAGAAGGTACTAAAAGAAATGGTGATGGAAGTAGGTAGCTTTGAGGGGGAAGATAAGAGAAACACCTTTCCAGTGGAAGAGAACCAAATCAATCTATATACCCCTAACCAAAGTTAATATAGTGAGTCAGAATCTGAAACCAAAAGCCCTATCCTAAGCATACTTAGTGCCTAGAGCACGTTGGATGAGGGAGCATGTCCACCATATAATGGGTTACTATAGGATAAAGATAGTAAAGATGCTAAAATCTCTGAACTCAGATGTATCTAGAGGACAGGGAAATAAGAATCAACTTCCTCAGATAGTGATGGAGGGAAGGAACAAAAGACCAAAATCACAAGTTTCACTAAGAATGTCCCCACCAAGTCCAGCCGTGCTAAGCAACAATGGATATGGAAACTATGCTTCGACGACTCTAAATGTAAAAAAGGAGGATGTGTAGGGATTGAACTCATTAACTTGAGAGGTAAGTCTTCTTATGCTGCATATAGATTACAATTTTGATGCACTAAAAATGTTGTAGAGTACAAAGCATTGATCTGTGGACTCCTCCTAGCCCATGAGAAAGGAATAAAGGATCTGACGGTGGAAAGAGATTCACAATTGGTCATCAAACAAGTTCGTAGTCAGTATTCTTGCAATGATAAGAGGCTCTCAGACTACAGAAACATGGTATGGGATTTGATCAATGACTTTGAAGCCTTCAACATCCAATCTATGCCATGGAGAAAGAACATTATTGCAAATGCCCTAGCTGTATTGACCAGTTCATTACATCCGATGAAGAAGTCCAAGATAAAGAATTTTTTGGTTGAACTCATCATATCGCCAACCATCCCAGACAACATCACCAATTTCAAAGTCTTCCAAGATGATCAACACATCCTTGAGTTAATCATGTGCACTAGTGTATTTGAAAAATAGATCATAGATGAAAGGAAAGAAGAAGAAGAAGAAACATTCGATCCTGAAGATCTTGACAACCATGACATTATAAACCTAAGGACCAATGCTATACCAAAGGGGATGGTAGAGATGGAAAGGATTTTTGATAGTGATGGGACTACCATAAAGAGATGCCCAGACGTGAATCCTAACGATAGAGAGTGCGAGACATACAACCTCGACATGGAGGAAGAACCTAGAGAGATTCACATCAGCAAAGTGGGTACCAAAGGAGAAAAGGAGAAAATGGTCCAACTCCTCACTGAGTATTGGGATATTATAGCCTGGAGTTATGAATAATTGAAGATGTATGATGCATTAATCATAGTACACAACATCCCTCTGAAACCAGACTCCAAACCTTTTAGACAACACCTACGGCTTGTGAACCCTACTATGGAACCCTTGATCCAAAAGGAAGTCCAAAAGTTACTAGATGCCAGAATCATTTTTCAATTTGACATTCCACATGGGTCGCAAACTTAGTACCAGTAAGAAAGAAGACAAGTGAGCTCAGATTATGTGTAGAATTCCAAAACATGAATAAGTCTTCCCAAAAGGACAACTACCCACTCCCGTCTCTTGATGAAGTATTATAGATAGTCAACGGATCACAAATGATGTCCTTCTTGGACACTTACTCAGGATACAATCAAGTAATGGTGCAGGAAGAGGACCGGTTAAAGACAACATTTACAACAAAATGGGGAACCTTTGCCTACCAAAGGATGCCCTTAGGTCTGATAAATGTCGGGGCCACCTTCCAAAGGGAAATGAAAATAGCCTTCAAAGGGTTAGTTGAGAAGTGAATTATAATTTACACGGATGACCTCACAATATTTTCAAAACAAAGAGATGACCACATAGATGATCTTAGAAAATGTTTGCAAAGGTGCAAGAAATATGGAATCTCTCTCAACCCAAATAAGTGCATGTTTGGGGTAACTGAAGGGAAGCTATTGGGACACATCATTTTAGAGGATGGGATAGTCATAGACCCCAAAAGGGTAGAATCTATCCTAAAGTTGACACTTCCCAATAGCCACAAAGAGTTGAAATCTTTCTTTGGGAAGATTAACTTTGTGAGGAAGTTCATTAGTAGCTTTATAGAGATAGTAAAGCCATTGAATGACATGCTAAAAAAGGATTCCAAGATCGAATGGACCATCGAGGTAAAGAAAGATTTTTGAGGAAATAAAAAGTGCCATCTCCATGGCCCCAGTCCTTGTCAATCTTGACTATTCCCTACCCTTAAAAATCTATTCTTTTGTATCTAAACACTCATGCATAGGCATCCTAAAGAAGAAGAAGGAGAATGAAGACAAAAGACCTATAGCATTTATGAGTTTCCCCTTTGAGGATGCTGAGATTAGGTACCCCAACTTGGATAAATAGTCTTTTTCCCTCACCAAAGCAGTAAAGAAATTTTGACATTACATCTTGAGGAGCAACGTCTTTGGAATAGTCCTTGATGTGGCTGTCAAGTCTCTTTTGATGCAGAATGAGTTGAAAGAGTGAAGAGGAAAATATATGGCAATCTTCCATGAGTTTGACCTAGAGATCCAGCTGATGAAATTAGTGAGAGGTCAAGGCCTAAAAAAGTTGATTTCCAAAGTTGAAGAAGGCCTAGTATGTCAAACCTACACTGAGCAAGGTGTGATTACAGATATATGGTACCAAGACATAGTTTATTACCTATTGTAGAACCGCTTCCCAGAGGGGATGAATGGTTCACAGAGAAGAGATCTAAAAATAAAAAGTATCTCCTACATGCTATAGAATGGCCAATTGTATAAACACAATTATGAGGGTTTGTACCTCAGGTGTCTGGATAGGCTAGAGGCGAAACACATCCCAGAAGATTTTCATGACAAATATGGGATGGGGCACGGTTCAGCTGAATAAACTACTCATCAAATCTTGAGAGTGGGATATTTCTAGCCAATAGTATTCAAATACACTAGCAAGCACATAATATCATGCCACACTTTCCAAATGAGTGCAACCTGAAAGATAAATCTAGTGATGCCCCTATAGCTAGTATACGAGGTATGTCCGTTCGCCCAATGGGGCTTAGATTTTTTGGGAGTGATTAACCCCCCTTCATCTACATGACACAAGTTTATTCTAATAGCCACTGATTACTGTACATTTTGGAGGGAGGCCCAAGCACTAAAGAATCACACCACGGAGGCCGTAACCAAGTTTCTGGAGGAGCGCATCATCACTAGGTTTAGAATGCCATTTTATCTGGTATGTGACAATTCTCCCTCTTTCTCGTCCACCTTGCTCATGCAATGGGCCTTCAAAAACTAGGTAATCCTCAAATTATCCTCTAATTACTATCCACAAGGAAACATATTAGATGAGTCTACTGAAAAGAATTTGACAACAGTGATCAAACATCTTCTAGACAATAACCCCTGGGATTGGCACACACAATTGAAATATGCCATGTGGATAGACCAAGTGAGGATAGAGAATTCTTTGGGGACATCCTCATACCAAATAGTCTATGGCTTGCAACTGGTCTTCTCTTTGAATTTGAAAATCCCAATTTTGAGGTTTATGGACTAGTGCATGGGAGGCAAAGATCAAGTGCAAGTTAGGCTCATAAATCTCCTCAACTTGGAGGAAAAAAGAACATTGGCTCTAGAAAATGTGTCAAAGCACTAGGCCATCATCAAAACATGGTTTGAAAAAAGGGCCACCATTAAAGCCTTCAGGATCTCTGATCTTTTCCTCATGTGGGATAAGGAAAAAGAAAAGCCGGGCAGCCACACCAAGTTCCAAAAACTATGGATAGGCCCTTATCAGATATTAGAGATCTTGGGGAAAAACACCTTTAGGATCACCACTTTACATGGAGAGTTGACCCCATTTCTAGTCAATGGGAAATTCCTCAAACATTATTTTGTATCCTAAGTGGGACTGCCTCCATCCCTTGTATCATAATCCTTTTGTTTTCTTTTTTGTCATCCCCACCGTCAGTCCTTTCTTTCGTCTGTGGTCTTTCTTCCTTTTGTCGAGGCTCTTTTTTGCTTTGGGTCAAGTGTGTCATGGATTCATTCCAAGTGGTTCCTGAGTAGGAGAAAAGGTATTTCTTAGTCAAATTATCCAAGGCAACATACATCATAGAGAACACTCCAAAAGACAAAGTGGTAGCATCTATCATTGGCAGACAGGAAGAGGTTGAAAGCTCGGTCATCCTAATCACCAAAACACATTAAGGAATGACACCCAAGAATGTTGATTTCTTGAGTGTTCATCAATTGTAACCATCATTAGTGCATGGATTTTGGAACCCAGTGATCCCATAACCTAATTCTAAATGAATGCAAAGGTAGGAGCAAAACAAAAGAAGAGAAAAGTTGAAGAAAGAAAATAAGAACACACAAAAAGAAAAGTGGTCTGAAGAGGTCACAAGTGTTGAATCCAGGTAGCACAACCTAATCACTACTCAAATCAATCAAAGAATAAAATATGGACCTAAATGTGTGGAATAAACATACATCCAAGTGGGAGACATTCCATGTACCAAAAAAAAAAAGAGATGAGGAAAACTATCCAAAGAGTAAAAAATTCTCAAGCAAAATGCTACAACCTAACAAACAGAGCAGACTAAGGTGACTATGAAAATCTCTACTAGGGATATAAATGACTGGCTGGCAGTAGAGAAAGGTTATACTTGGGATTTGGAGAAAACTTTGTCGGGGCTATGAATGCCTGACTGGCAGCAAAGCTCTTTCTGGGAAGCCCTGGTCTACATGGCAAGGGTTGGGAATAGTTGATGAATGTTTGGGTTACCACAATCAAAGGTCAAGGAATATACACACATGAACACACAATGAGGAGACTAGAAATTTTTTTAGAATGGAAGTCATTGAAAGATCGTTAACTCATACGCCTCTTTGTTTTTTTTTCTACTGCAAAAGTACAACTCTGAAGAGTCTTGATGATGAAGAAATGCCTTGGTCATTCCTCCTTTTATTGGGGCTATTTGTTGTGGGTCCACAACACACGCCCCATGTTGGTCCTCTGACCATGGGGACCCTCCTTATTTTTTTGTGTCTTTTGGTCTTTTGAGTCTATCCCCTTTCCCACCTTGCAAATCAGTCTCATTATCAGCCTGTTGAACAAAGCAAACACCTTTTCAACCTTTTCGGCCTTTCGAAGGACCAAGTCCTTTGAAACACTGAAATGGATGAAAGGCCAAAGCTCGGCCCTTCTTGTTTTTTTGGCCTCCAAAAATACTAAAAGGTGTCTACCTCTATAATTTCGGTGTTTTAGATGCTGAAACACCGAAAGTGTTGATGTCCCCCCCGCGGGCTATCAAATGGAAAACGACCCTAATTTGACTCACTTTTTTTTTCATCTTCGACGTCTTTTGGGTAGTGAATTTTCAAGATTCATCCTCGCTCCTTATGGTTGATCACTCTGCACCTTCTACCTTATTGAGTCTCCCTCCTCTACTCCTAGCTCTCATGAGGTAGGTTCCTTCCTCGCCACTTAGTGGTTTTTTCCACTCTTCATTGTTTAGGTCTGGGGTTTCACACCTAGTACCTGTCCAATCTAGTGCATGATGGTTCCCCCCAAGTCTTTTAGGGATTTTTATGCCCTTAGACTTGTGGGGAAAGCCCCTCCTTGTCAGGTCAGGTTTGGTCCTTTCATGTTTTCTAGTTAGGGTTTCATTCTTTTTTCTATCGTGACCTTTTTTTGCAGGTTTTTAGCCTTTGAAAGGCCAAAAAATAGGTCAGGTCTGTCGTCTAAGTGCTCCTTAGATATTTGGCCTTTTTTTCATTTCAAACCTCTGAAACATTGATAAGTTTGAATATTTGAGGATGTTGTTTGCCTTGCAAGGTTTTGGAATTTCAGAGTCTGAGACCCAGTTCAGACTTTTGGCATCCAAAGAATCTTTTCAAACTTTCACACACCATGACTCTGAACCAGTTTTCAGCGCCCAAAACCTTGAAAGGGCCGAAAGTGCAAAATCTGCATTTCTGGCTACTTAGAGATATTTTTACTCCTATTTTCCTAGATTAGTCAATTATTTCTAGTTTCTTCTGTAGATAAAACACTGATACTTACATATTTCATTAAAGGAATGCCTGAGAAAAAGACCACGTCACCAATGAAGTACTTATACAAGGGGAACACTCCCTCTTCCAAGATTGGCAAAAAACACATTGAGATCACCAATACTGATATTGGGAATGTAGATTGGGATAAGTTCTTGACAAGATATTCCCAACCAGCTAGGAGATCTATTCAACGCAACAACCCACCTAGTGGTTGTCACCTCATTCAAGATGATCACAACTTTGGCAAACCATTATGAATAAAAAAAAAGGGTGGTCCAAAATACAAAGGGACTTGTGGTATTGGATATCAGACCAGATATCATAGAAGAGGTCTTCCACCTCCACAAAGGCATAGAAAAGTTCTTTGACTTCTTCATATTAAAAGGCGACCAATGGTTCAAAAACAAAGGAGAAGAAGCCTATGCCATTGTCAATAAGAATTACCTCAAGAAACCTCTCCCCAAAAATAGACTGGATAAGATAGACCTCAGGAGGGGGTACATGTAAGAAGATATCCAAGAAGCCCTAACATTACTGAGCCAGGTATATTGATTACCTCAGTCTATCCAACTGGAGAATTATATGATCCTCTTGATAGAGAAAATTAGGGGCCATAAGTCTAGGTTCGATTGGGGAACCATCATCAGTGAGAAGTTGGATGAACAACTGTTTACAGTAAAACACAACCCTAAATTCTACATGAGTACCTATGTAGTGTACCTATTGGAAACACATAGAAACTACCCGGGACTCACCAAGAGGGGAAATATAAATGACCCCAATGCCTGGCCTCACATTGTGTACCCAGAGCTACAAAGAAGGGTAAGCATGTTTGAAGATAGCCCTGACTATAGAATAGTCAATGACGCCTTCACCTTCACAATCATCCGATCCATTGAAGGTGATTTTGTGAAGAGGATGTCAGAGGAAGCGACCACCAAGGTAAGGGCCATTGGGGCCTACTATATATAGTATAAGACATTTAATTACATCTGAGTGGCAGGGTCTACCTTGAAATCTAAGAAGTTTCCCCGATATCCATCTGATTGGGTAATCACTTTGGAAATGGCCAGAAAGCTTGCCGATGCCTATGAGCATATAAAGCACAAGAAGAAACACTGCTAGGACTTCCCTATTTCTTTGGGCTCATAAAATTTATAGGATATGAAGGTCTACAAATCCTTGGCTTTCAAATGGGATGAATGACCACTATAGCTATACAAGAAGGTTTAGGCTAGGTTTGACCCAATAGGTATGTACAACCAAATCATTGGCAGGTTCTACATCCATGAACCACATCTAGAAGACCACTGGATCAATTATGTAGATGATCATGAGGCCAGGATCCAAGATTATTACAGGATGTCCCTTACCCTTGCACAACACACATTGGAAACTAAAATCTCCCCAAAGGTTTGGGAAAAGGATTCAGACAGGGTATTAGAGGCCATTTACACCTTAGATAAAATATATGATAGGCCCATCATGAATGCCAAGGTCGATAAAGATGAGAATGATGACATTGAGTTTCAAGCTAGGCATGTACTCTGAACAACGGAACCATGGATCCAAAGGCCTTATAAAATGGAGCCAATCCTGATAAAAAAATTAATGGATCCCCCAAGAAGGTGGATAAATAGAGTGGGGAGAAAAATATAGTACTACA
The DNA here is from genome assembly GCA_018584345.1 of Thuja plicata. Classification (NCBI taxonomy): domain Eukaryota; kingdom Viridiplantae; phylum Streptophyta; class Pinopsida; order Cupressales; family Cupressaceae; genus Thuja; species Thuja plicata. Next base: position 550,628 of record MU224370.1, read on the forward strand.
ATACAAGAAGGCACCACCACAAAAGCCAAACATGGTGTATGGCCATGAATGCAAAGTAGAGTATGGGTCAAATCCAAGGAACAAGGCTCCCAAGACTAGAATGACTAGATAGATAGATCCTCCAATAGGGTTAGCATAGGCTTTTCTAGATGAAGCGCCATCCACTTCTAGACAATCTCCTCCTACCACTGAAAATGGTAAGAAAACATATAAAAGGAAGAGAACTTATGTGTCTCCACTACTTGAAACCATACAAGAGAAGCCAGAAGAAGAGGGAGAAGAAGAGGTACATCTATTCAAAAGGATGAAGTCTCAAAAGAGGAGTGAGAAAGAGGCTACCAAGAAACACCAAGGGGATCCTAAAGAACATGATAATCCCTTGGAGGCTTTAGTATCAAATGAGTTTCAAATGTTTGAATTTGAAGGTCTAGAGGGATTTTTGAACCAAGGGAAAGACACACCATGTTATACAACAGTGTATGAAATGGGAGGTCCATCGCTATTTCAGCCAAAGGTAACCCTCACTCCACCACACACTCAGTTCACTAATCTAGTTCCTAATGTACCTATCATGGAAGTGAGCTCTAATATATATCAATGGCCCAAAAATCAAGACTCCCCAATCGCCCAAGATGTAATAGGGAATAAAACCACAGGATAGACCCTAACTACTACTCCACCGCTTCACATTCCTAATCCACCAACGCTGACTCTGCCTCCAACTAATACTCTCCCATTTACCATTCCAACTCTCCTTACACCTACTCCACCACCATCAATCTATTTGCCTTGATTCACCCTAGCCCCTGGAGGATCAGTAAGTGTTGAAGCTGTGTCACCTTTAAAAACCACATTGAAAGTTATGACCGGTCTTAATATCGAAGTATTGATTATCCCCTCAGGAGATGAAGACCAAGACAAGGAAAAACAAGACGAGGAAGTGATGGAAGAAGAAAACTCAGAAGAGCGAAGGGAAGAAGGAGAAGAAGGGCAAGGAATGAATGAGGAGGAATAGAGAAAGCAACAAGAAGAAGTAGCCCCGGGGCCCCAAAACTTGGATGCAGTCCTTCAGGTTTCCCCATATGAGCTAGTCATCACATCTAGTAAACCTACATGGTTCACTAAAGATATTTAGTTGAGGAAAAGAACTTACATAGACGAAGATGAGGGGGAATTTACAAATATGGCTTCTTTAGGGCAAGCCTTCCACCAAATAGGGGTCATATTACTAGCACGAACAATGTCCTATGTCACCCAAGACACTGGGGGTTGCTGGAAGGCATGGGTTGTAGTTCCTTCTACTAGCACCTCCCAAACACAAGAAACTCCAGAAGATTACACATTTGAGGAGGTGGATTTGGGAGAACCTAATAGGGAAGGGAGCAAGACACTGGAAGCCTTAGGGATTAAACATGCCCTAGGGTTCATGAGTAAGGATGCGGAAACCATAAAATCATTGAAAAAATAGAATTAAGCTTTGAAGAAGTTCATTAACAAGATGGTTGGTCCTATTGACCCAAGCTATCTAGAGGCCTCATTACAGGTAGTATTAGAGAAGAGGAAGACCCCAGACTTGCCAGCAAGTTTTACACCGTCCATCCAAGCAAGTGCAGATTAGAAAGGAGATTTTGAGTAGTACAAGGAAGAGGCCATCAAATGTGTATTCAAACCTTACAGGGTCATATTTATTGAAGATACAAATTTGATAAACTTGATGGAAGATGAAGGTGGCCTAAACTCTAAGATAGATAAATGGCAAGTCCCCTTCCAAGACCTACAAGTAATCAGGAAACAACGTTTCCAGATATTGGTGAAAATATATAAAGGAGAAGAGCTCGATAACTTTGAGACTTGGACTAAATGGATGGCCAAGATTATTATTAAGGTCTATAAGAAATGTCAAGCCTCCATATTGGAGAAACATAAAGAGGTCTTGGAGTGGGTAGAAGAAATTGATGTTTTCTTCATAGGGATTGGCCTCAAGTTGTACCGAGATGAAGATAAACATATCTTACGACCATCCAAAGAAGTGGTCCAATAGTTTAGAGACATTCTATCAAGCATCAGTACCAAGGAGGCCCTGCAAAAAATGTTCTATTCAAGGGAAGAGATGTTAAGGATGTTAGAACACAAAGAGGAGATCCATTTCTTCACTTTCGAATTGAAAATATTCAAAGAGAAGAAAGATTGAAAAGTTAACAAGGTAAAAAGGAAGGAGATAAAATGTGAAGAAGTTTAGGAGATCATACAGAGGCTTTGGGCTGCACACCCAGAAGTATTCCCAAACTGACTCTTTGGATCCATTGAACATTTTTTTGGAAAAAGCAGTTCCAACACTTGACATTTTTCTCCAAAGGAAGTTTTGGCCTTTCTGGCCTTTGGCCTTTTGGCCCCCTCAAACAATGCAGTTTTTGGCCTTTTGACCTCTCATTTCTTTTGGCCTTTCAGCCTCTAAAAGTGCTGAAACTTTTATACTTTCAGGGGGAGTTTGACACTTAGCAAATTTTGGGCATTTAAAACTTTGGATAGAGGTCGGGGGCCAAAAATATGAGGGCTTCTAGCGAGATCACCTTTTTGCATGCCAATTGAGCACTAGCTCAGATTGATGGTTAACTTGAGTTCATTTTGGAAGGGCTAAGTCTCCTCTATCAGTTCCCATTAAAAGAAGAACCTCCAGATGAAGATTCCAAGGAAGAACTCCAAGAAGCAAGACGAAGACTCCAAGTTCACAGAAGAAACCCTATCTTATTATTATTTCCTTTCTTGACAAGTTTGGTCCCCCTTGCATGGAAAAACTGATTGTAAATGGATTTAACATCCATGCAAATTTCTTTGTATTAGTTAGTAGTAGTTTCTTTCCAGCAAACCTTTAGTTTTAGTTTAGTTTCTTAAATTTAGACTCCCTGATGCCCTAATTTTGGCATTCAGAGTTGGTAGATCAAAAACTCTATATATTGTAATCAAATTAATGTAATAGGGGCATATTCTTAATACAATAAAGATCTACATTTGGTGATTCATTCGTGGCGTATAAATTGCTGCCATCTATGCGAATTGGTGAATGTGTGTATGCATTATTCATTACTTTCAGAGAGCCTCTTGTTTTGTTGTGTTTCAAATTTGTGTTTACCTTAGTTGGAGTTTTCTATTGTCTATCTACCTTGCTGTGACGAATGCAAGAAAGGAATAATCTATTGGGCTTAATGAAAAATCATCTCGTTGGTGTGCACAACTTGGTGGCTTCATGATTTGATATATTTTGAATATCTTGCACAAGTGAATTAATCTTCTCTCCAAACACTTGCATCCATTGGGTATAGAATTGTGACTTTGTTTGATTTATACCTCTTGGGTTTGTTCCAAATCTCTTTACCATTCAATTTTTAAGGAAGGGTTTACAACGGTTTATGTCCATAGGATTTCATTTCAGTAATTTTCTTTCTTTCTTGTTACCTTGCTCATTTGAATTTTTTCTCAATCTAAAGTAATCATCTCGAAAATACAAAATTACACTTTAGATAATTGGAAATATTGTTAAAATAGAAAACCCCAAAAATAATACTAAATGTCAATTTGTAGCTTGATGTCTTGAACGTACCAGCAAAGGCCTCCTCATGAACATTCACATTTACCTTCAACTGAGTAACCAAGTAGGTTGTGACCTGACCCCAAAGAACCTTGGGAATAACTTTGTTATTCTTTCAAGAGAGGAAATCAAATCTTGAGATCCTAGCAAGTTTACTTGTGTAAAAACAACGCTCAACAAAACCTATCCAAAATCACCTTGAACATTGTCTAGAAAATATTTTATACAAGGCGTGGCATGAAAGGAAGCCCCTTTATCTAACACCCAAGAATCTATAATATTATCCAAAGAAAGAATCAAAGCATCTTGTAACCCATCATCTGCTACATTTTCTTCCTTGTTATTTTCTTGTTGTCCATCCCTTTGTTTTCCCTTTCAAGACCAACAATCTTTCTTCATATGTCCTTTTTTTGACAGTACCAACACTCTACATTTACCCTAGATTTATATTTGACCTTTCTAGATTTTCTATGATTACTTGGACTCTTTCCCATTTCCCTCTATCATTCCTTGTTCTTAATAGTCAAATTATTACCGATTGTCTCACCTGTTCTTTTCTACCACATTTTCTCGCTAAGGTAACACCAACAACATCATCAAAATTTAAAGTGTTTGAACCTGAGACATAGTTACTTACATCCATGACCAAGCCATTTTGGCTTTTAGGCAATGATCATAAAATCATCAAAGACCTAACCTCATCATCAAAATTCATTTTTATAGAACATAGATGACTAGTATTGTGTTAAAATCATTAAAATAATCTGTAATAGACCCACCTTTTGGCATCTTTATATTAAATAAATATTTCATAAGAAATACCTTATTTGAGGCTGATGGGTTCCCATATAGTTTGTTTAATGCCTTCATTAGATCCTTCGTTGTTGTTTCTTTTTCTATATTGAAAGCCATCGACGATGCTAGGAACAATCGTATGGCTCCTATTTCCTTCCTATCAAGAGTTTCCCAATATTCATCTAACATAGTCATCACCTTATTTGCTTTTCCTTCCAATGGTAAGTAAAGATCCTTCTAATATAGATAATCTACCATTTTCATCTTCCAAAGTTGATAGTTTTGTTCGTTGAACTTATCAACCTTAAGCCTACCTTCCTCTGCCATTGCTTCCACTTGAATCTAAGATTTCCTGCCAAATCACTAAAATATATACCACTTTAATACCAGTTTTTAGGGTTTAGGTAGATATGAGAAATAAACAATATTAAGATAATGCAAAAATAAGAGAAGACAAAAATACAATAACACAACTTGATTTAACATGGTTTACCCAATATGGGCTATGTTAGGTATTTTTCTTGCAGGATTGAAAATAGTATGAATGCTCAAACCTTATATTTCCAATTTCCAATTTGTGCAAGATAAAACCTAATTGATGAGGACTAATTCCTCCTTCTACTTTGAGATTCACAGGCTCAGGCGGATGTACCTTCAAATGATTAATGATTCTTTGTATAGATGTTATAGTGGATTAGGGCCTTCACTAATTAGTTGATTGTATTTCATTGTATCAATTGATTAAAAATCATGCAGATGGAAATAATTAACTTAATATAGAGCTTTACAATCCAAATTATGATCATAACAATAACAAACATCAGTGAGATAAGGATTCTCATCCTTCTTCCTTTTGGAGTTGTTTGAACTTAGGAGGGCTAACCTAGTGATTCTCTCTTTAAGGAATCAATAAACTGAATTGTATTCTCTAATACAATTTCTTAAACATATATATTATTTTTAACTAAAAAATGAATGATTGATTTCTTTAATATTGGATGATGATTAACTGCTTTCCAAACCCTAAACCAATGCCTAATTCTTGGGCAAAGAGTCAATATAAAATATAAATCCGCAATAAACTGATTAATGAAAATACACACAGTTTAGATAGAATGCCTTACATACTACCTTTTCACTCCCACAACCCTGTTATTAGATCCTTACACCAATGTTTAGCTCTCTGGAATCACCTAAAAGAATTACTCTTTCCTTGAAAGAACTTATAAGTAATTGCACAATCACCTTGTAACTGGTATATCTAAGATGCATTGCAAACTAAACATACAAGAGCTTAAATAGAAACATAAAGAGACAACAAAAGATATAGAAAAGAAACTAAAATGTATTTTATTAATATGTTACTGCTTCAAATACATTCAAAAAGACTAAAAGCACAAAGCTCAGACAAAATTAAGAAGTCTTCCTTGCAATTGTATGTTTCACCACCATTAGAAATATGTTCTATCTTTCTATTTATAGAGTCTTATCCATCCTAGAATCCTTAAAGACTAAGGATGAAACAAGCTTCAGATGGTTTAAACCTAACCCTAAAAGATACTAGAAGACAAAAGACAATAAGACCTTAAGCGGTGGAAAGACAAAATAGGAATACAATCAGATTTGATCTTGAAATCTTTGATAGCTGGCACCTTTGTTTGTTGATATTCTATATAGAATAAAATAGTTATTGAAAGATCTAGTGACCACCATTATAGGCTAACTTACACTATTATTTCTAATGACTAACCTCCCTTTGCTCATAGATTAGGTGCAAGGTGTCTCTTTACTCCTCATCCAGTATGTCCAAGTCAACTGTTGCATGTTTCTTTTTCTTGGGCTTGGTGAGAACATCCCATGTTGTGACTTCTACCTTTGTAGGACAATTAAAGCTCTGAGTGCTTTGTAATTGTGCCTTTTTCCTTTCCCATCTTTCTTCTGTAACAAACTTATTAAAGTTTTTTTCAGCTTTGAATGCCTCATCTAAGGTTTCATTGAACCTTTACATATCTAAATCACCACTGTAAGAAATAAATGCCTTTTTATTAGGCGGTAATGTGTCAAATTCAATTCTCCATACTTCCACTGGCTTAATCTAATCATCCTCTCCCTTTATTGGAGGAATAAACTTATTGTAATCTGGGCCAAACATGTTAATCTTAGCCTTAATTTGATTTGCCTTTCCCTTAAAGAAAGACAAGGTAACCCCAATTTATTCAATCTCCTCACCAACTTATGTTACAATCTCTGGGAGATCTTCCCTAAGTGGCTGTAGGGATGCTAACCTTTCAAAAAAATTAGTCCTTACTGACTAGGTCCCAAAATAAGGGTTCAAATTTGAAACATAATTATTCACTTCTATCTGTAGACTAGGCAACTTTTTATAAGCACTGCATACCAAATCAACTTTGTCTTTTAGGATATTGATCCTATGTTGCAGAATTTTTAATAAGGATTCCAAAGCCTCCTTATTCTGATCCTTATCCTTCTGCTCTATTTCCTTCTGAATATCCACTGCATCCTCTGTTTGTACTAATGCATTTGCAACTTGCTTAGGTTCAACAAGAACAACTTCAAGGATCTCTTGTAATTTCACATTCAATTCTGCCACCAATTTTTCCAATGCATTGATCTATATTAAACATAGCTCCCTATCTTTCACTACAACACTTGCATCATCAAATAATTTCTGATATCTATTTGACATCTGTACAAATTTTGCTTCATTTAGATGAGAAAAATGAGTAAGGGCCTGTGAGATCTCTAAATCACCTGTGTTGTGGATGGACCATATGATTTTATCTCCATCCATCTTTTCTTGTACATCAATCAATGATGGTTTCTGATTCTTGGGAGCTAGAGCTCACATGGATAAAGTTTGAGACTATGCATTATATCCACATCCTTTAATCATCTCTCCCACCTATGTCTTTGAAGACAATTTTTTGTCAGGATACCTTTTGATTTGATCTATGATAAAAGCTGAGGCCATATCCCATCCTTCTACCAGTGGCATCCCACTAGACTTAACTAACTGTCTAGCTAAATTTGGTGTCATATTTTATAATTCAAGATCATATTCTTGCAGAGCCTACAAGGCTTCACTTGTTACTACTTCTCCTCCTACTAATTGCAGCTGTGATCCCACTTGTTGTTGCTTTTCCTAGATCAGGAAGTCCTTGAATTCTTTGGTTTTTGTAAAGTTGTCATCATTCAAGAATTGTTATTTTTGTAGCTCTCTTTCATCCTGACATAATAAGAGAGGCATTTCAACATTTTCTTCAACATCCTCTCTTTTTTACTTACCTTCCCTTATAAAATTTCTAGTACCAGTGAGTAGAGCACTGAATTTATCCTTTTTCTTCTTCTAAGTCTTAACACCATAAGGCTCCTCTATTTCCACTTTTTGCTTCTTCTTGGGAGGTTCACTAGTCACCTCAACCTCTTTCTCTTGTGTTAAATCCATTATATCCTCCTCTTCTTGAAGTGGCTGATCCATTGGTGGAGGGCTATGTACTGAATAGCTACTGTCACTATATTATGAGGAAGAGTGCTTATTAGAACGTTTGTCCTTATCCTCTATCTTCTCCTCCAGCTGGTTGCACAGTATTCCATAAGATTCAATCATCTTGTCTAGTCATTGCAAATAAGGAACATCAGGGAAGTAACCCCCAAAAGGGATCCCTTTCTTCTTAAGTTATTGTTCCAGATCCATCAGTTCTTGGAACTTATCAGCTCTTCTCACAACTTCATCTTCCTCTAGGATGTTCCTAATAAGGTCCTCATCTACACATTTCTCATGCACTTTAGTATTTGGAATAGTTGGTGTCAAGAGCTTCTTTGCATTGAATATAAAACCCTCTGTATCAATATACCTATACAGGGCTATACTCATCTTGAAGTGACCTAACAATCTTTTAACTGAATCATATGCCCTCTTGCCAATTGTGAAACCATAAACTTGAAATTGTCAAGGTGTGAATGTACCTTTTCTGTGTGGGGCCAAATGCTCCTTATCAGACAACATAAGTTTCCATATGAATTCCATAACAACAATTCTTGGTGGCACACAATATTGTAGTATATGGGGTAGCTGGGAGAAACCATAAACTCTTATCAAAGTAAAATACCTATGATAGTATAAGTATCCATAGTTGTGGTCTCCATTCCACTTGTCAACAAACTTACAGGGCCTGAGAAGCTATAGTACTTTAATTGGTTATCTTGTCATATTGACTCCCAAACTGCTTAATAAGGGATATACCATCCAGTTCTAGAAAGCACAAAATTCATTCTCCCTAGATGTATAATTCCAAACCTTCAACCAAAGTTGTATAGGGTTGGATTGACCTTGATAGAATCTCCTAGGTCTCAAATTTGGCTGATCCATGATATTGAAATTATAAAACAAAATTAAATGCATCAATATAGAATAATGCAAGAATTTAGGGTTGGATTCCTTCTTCTAGATGTCTACAAACCCTTGATGCATTCTATCAATCACATATTGGATGTAGTCATAGTCTGTGCTGACATGTGGACTTTGTAGGTCCAAAACAATCATCAAAATATCAGAGGATATCCTTTCACTTCCCCCATCAACTCCTAGAACTCTACACAGACCATAAGAAATATATTTTATGTAAAAGGCCAGATCCTTGTAGAAGTAGGGTGCATTGTTACTAGGAATGGGGGCTATGTAATTTCTGGTACCTTTTGGCACATGACCTTGAATTAACTTTTCCACAATGTAGGCTTCCCTTGTATACCTAGCTGCTAAGGCCTTCAGGTCTATTTCTATAGTGCAAGGGTTATACATATTGAAAGATTTCATAAAGGATGCCCTATCTAGAGTTACTAGGGTTGTTCCATCATTCTTCTTGATGGTCTTAGAAATAGTATCATACCTATTAGCCAACTCCAACAATAAATCTACATCTAAAAATACATTTGGAACCCTTAATTTGGCTAACCATGAAGTCCAAGGGTTTGACACACGAATAAGACCATCACTATTCTTATGAAAGTAGTTAAACAAATAGTATCTAGAAGAATCAAGAATCTTAGCATCTCTAACATATGACATATTATTTGCAAGGTATTTGTCATTTACCTTTTTTACTTGATTTTTCCTTGGTAGAAAAGCCACAAAATCATTGGAGTAATTCCTTTTCCCCTTTTTATCATCATCATCATCTCCACTCTTTCCAATGGTTGAAGCAATAATCACTACCCAACTCATATTGTCTTCTCTGAACTGAATAATACTGATCAAACTCTTGTTTCCTCACTCTGCAATCTGGATAATTCTTCTCTTCTGAAAGCAGTAATCAGTTATGTAAATCTCAGCTCTATATTCGAAAACTCTGGTAAATTGATATGAGAAATGAAAATACTTATTTATTCCTGAGAAATCAATGCACCAATCTATTCAAAATCATGAATTTTCTATTCTGTCACTTCTGCCATTACTCTACATGATTTGATATCAATTTCTCTTAGTCGTGGTGCTTGAGGTTGATAGGTTATCATTTTGAAAAAGGCCAATTAGAGTAATCATGAAACCTTATTTTATGAAAAATAAATTCTAAGCTTGATATGATTGGCTCACATTATTACAACTCAGCTACTTTATACATGCTGTCACAATCCTCTTGTTCTAATTGGATAGTGACTGTACATCATGGTGTAATACAAAAATCTTAACCTTTACCTTGCTCATACTCTGGTTCTCTTTAGTGACCACACGACTGCTTTATCTCCTTGTCACTGAGAGTTAGACTTAACTCTAATTTTTTCATGAGATTTAACACTCACCGCATGATCAAAACTTTGATCAATAGTTATCTCTTAGTCACTGAACAATTTACTTAACTCATGCTTCATTCTGAGATTTTGCGACTAAAGCTTAAGAATAACTCTGTTTTAACCTTTGGTTTCTTTTGGAGATTACGCGACTATATAAATTTGAAGTTGCTGAAAGATTTTACTAACCATGAGTTTCATTAGAGATTACACGACCATCGTTAGATCTTCTTTTATTTTGATGTGTCACATGAAATATCTTATTCATTTCATACTTTCTGCATCTGATTAGAGACTTTGCGACTATCATTAGATCACTTTTAATCCAACGGCTCACGTTAAATCTCTCAAGATTTTTCCTTAACTATAGTTTTTCATGAGACTTTGTGACTGCATGCTATATCCAAGTCGCCAGATAGGTTTACTAACCACAGGTCTATTTTGAGACTTTATGTAGACCATAGATCTCTGAGATGACTTAAACACGTGTCCATATCTGAATCATTATATTTGAATTATTGAACTTTATCTAACTTTTTGAATTCTATTAACAACTTAACACCAACCATCAAATCTTTTCTCATCTACGACTTAGATTTCCCCATTGCAAACTTCACTGAGCTTTGTCTTAATATTTTCCAACCAAAGTTCATATAGAGACTTAGTGACTAACTGAATCTCATTGTCACTGAAAAATTTATCTAACTCAAGGTTTTTTTTGATATTAAACTCCAACCTTTAGATCTTTCTTTAATATGACAATAGTCACTGAATCTCTTGAACTTTTATCTCGTGACTAAATGATGGACACAAGATCAATTTTGAATCAAATGGTAGTCGCTAGATCTCATAACATTTGACTTAGCCCTTGTTTTATTTAGAGATCTCATGACTAAACTGATATAACTCATATCTTAAACCTTGGTGAGCTAGTGAGACTTTGCGACTGAAGAAACTCGAAGTCACTTTATAATTTCTTAACTGAGGATTTTATCTTGAGACTTCACGCCCACTGTAGGATCATCTTGCAAATCAACAGATATCGCTGATTCTCTTAAGATTTAACTTAACTCTTGTTTCTTTCTGAGATCTCGCGACTGAATGAAAATTCAAACAAAAATTTAACTCTAATTTGTTTGCAAGACTGCACGACTAAAGAAACTCAAAGTCACCATAGGATTTCTTAACTCTGGGATTTCAATGGAGACTTTGCGTGAACCACAAGATCTTGATCTAAATCAACGACTAGCATTATATCTCTTAATCCTTGAAAGAATATTCTTTTTCTTATGAGATAATGTGACCAAGCATTGCGATGATTCTCAAAGTAAAATGGAATATTATGAAATCTTTAAGAGACATCATGACTAACTTAAAACATAAAAAGATCACATGACTTAAGTGATTTAGATTTTCTAAAAAAGGTAACTAAAAATTAGAAGCCGATTATGAAGAACTAGGATTTTCTCTTGAAATGAATGAAAAATGACATAGGACCTTAGGGTTTTTCATACTTCTTTGATTTGAAGCCTCAGGGATCAATATTTGCAGAGAAAATTTGATAGCACTTGGACAAGATTTGACATTTACGCAAGAACGTGACTGGGAACTCAAAATATTTTATAGCAAGATTTCAAAACTGGGAATACAACCAACATGATACATTCACCAGAGAAATAATCACACTTATTTTATTATCTAGTGAAAAGAAAATTACAATATAATCTTTTTCACATCACACAACCACTTATTTATCAATCTATTTTAGGTGGTTTACAAAAACCATTAACAAAATTAACCCTAACCCTAAAAGAATATTCTCATAATATTTTCCTCATACTCACATTGTTGTACTTTTATTCTCATACTCATAAAATAATTTGGGAGGGAGATTATGCTCCCCAATTATAGTGGCACTTCACACTGCCATTATGGAGGCCCTTTGGATCGGCTCCTCTTCCAAATGAGTGTATAGTACTTGCATGATCATTTTCCATATACCAACACATCCAAGTGTGGGACCTTGCACATGTTAGGTTTAATATCTGTATAAGGCTGACTTCCTTCCAATCACAGTGCACGTAAACTAAAAACTTGCAAGGAAAAGAGAAAGGGGAATGCATGAATGTAAAGGGGGTGATGCACCAAATTAGAACACGGTTTCTCCCTACCAAAAAATGCACAAAACAATAATAAGGTCTCCCAAACCTACACAGTTCTCAACTCTAATCTCTCCCCAAGACCTCACATGTAGGATAGAGATAATGAGATGCTAAAAGGAAAGATAAATTCACACTACAATATCCATGAACATATTAGACACAAGCATACAAAATCGAAACACAAAAATGAAACACCCAACATAAGGCAAGATACATGGGTAAGCTTGTTGAATGGTGAAAAAGGTAAAATATGGATTTTTATTAATGAAGGAAAAGGAAAATTTATAGTTACATAACATAACCATTGCAAGAGAACAAAATATAACGACCCATAATTATGATACAAATTTGATTTTTAAAGAGTCAACATAACTCAAATTTTGTAATGAGTTCGAACCTATAACGAAGACGACTGCAGTGGTGGTGATGATGATGAGGTAGTTTCTGCTACTAGCCAGTGACATTCATGATCATATAGACTGCATTATGGATAATTTTTGATATATTGTTATGATGCCTCTTTTCATGGTTACCATCATATGTATCATTTTCAAGGCCTGTAGTACCATATTATGGAGTTGCTACATTTTGAAATGTACCATTTTTAGTTATATCATATGGACATGTATTATATTGACTTGTATCATTTTTAGTTACATAATTTATCATTTTTACTAATATCATTTCTACATGTATACATTTTGAATTATGTTGACTATTGGACATGTATCATTTTGACATGTTATTGATCTACTAGATTATTGGACTTTCACTTATTTTAGATATATATGATGATCTTATCAGTATTCACTTGTCAATTTATATATATTGAAAGTGGTTGATGATTTTTGGATGAATAATTATTAAGAGTGATTATTTTAATTTGTTGCTAAGGATGGATGTTGTCAAATTCAATTAAATTATATATATTTTGAGGTGCACCTTCTTGGTGTCGATATGGGTTTCATGATTATAATAAAACATATTAAATAAATAAGGAGTGAAAGTAAAATAAGAAGCATTTTTAGAAGTAAAAAACAAAGCAACAATGGAAGCTAAACCAAAAACAATCTTGGAAGCAAAACTTGGTGTTATCTAGGAAGAAAAAATATAAGCATTTCAAGTAGAAAACAAAGGAGTAATAATGGAAGCAACAAAAGACGTCAAAATGGAAGGAAACTTGGCAGAAAAATGGAAAGCAAAAAAGAAAAATTGGCAGAAAAACAATGGAAACAAAAAAGGGAGCAAAATTAGAAGCAAACTTGGAGGCAACAAAAGAAGTAAAACCAAAAGCAATAGTGGAAGTAACAAGTGGCATCATAATAGGCATCAAACTGGAAGAAAAACAAGAAGCAAAACTGAAAGCAACATAAGAAGAAAAACCTGAAGCAACACAAGAAGCAAAAATAGAAGCAACACTGAAGAACAAAAGGAAGCACACATTGAAGAAAAACATGAAGAAACATAGGGTGTTACAATAGAAGAAACACCATAAGAAAAACCAAAAGTTATAAGGGAATAAAAACACAAAGAAAAATAGGAAGACAATCTAGAAGTAAACTCAGAAGAAACAAACGACGTTATAATGGAAGCTAACCATGAAACAAACCAGAAGAAAAAACATATGAAAAAGTGGAAGCAAAACCCGAAGCAAGAAATGACATTATAATAGAAGTCGTACTAGAAGAAAAATAGGAAGTCAATTTCAAAGAAAAATTAGAAGCAAAAAATGACATTATAATAGAAGCAAAAATGGAAGCGAAATGGGAAGCTAGACCAGATGCAAAATTAGAAGCAACAAAGGAAATTTTAATAGAAGCACAATTGGAAGCAACAAAAGAAGCCAAAATGGAAGAATAAAAAGAAGAAAATCAGGAAGCACAATTGCAAGAAAAATATGATGCCAAATCCAGCATCATTTTGGGTGCAATACCCATTTCCAAGTGGATTCAACTGCTTGCTTCTTTTCCTAGCACCACAAATGGCACATCCAAGTTTGTGGTGCAATAATCAACACCAAACCTGACCCAGATCGTGGCATCAACTATGATGCCAAATACAATGCTGAGAGATTGATGCAGTTGGGCACCAACTTTGTTTCTAACACAGGGGCTATTTTTTAGAGCAAAAATTGTACTAAAATCCGATGCTAATTTAGGGGCTATTTGCTTGTTCTACTGTAGTGAATGTCAATAAATATATGCATGATAGTCCAAACATTTCCAATAATCTTCCCCTTTGGCATTGATGGCAACATATGATGTGAAAAATGATCAATGTACAAATAAATCATATCAACAGTACTACCCACAATATCCACAATATTATCTTTCAGAGCCTCTCTAAAAAATCTTCTCCAACTGAGAACAATCTCTCCCTCTCAGTATACTTGTTTTTCACATGGATATCTCTCCCCCTTTGACATCAATGAAAAGGAACATATATGTAATAATTCATATAATCCAAACACATCATAAGCACTAATTAAAATATCCGCTGACCTTTTCATCCCATCATTAGATCCTCAGATCATATTGCCATCACAAGGTTCCAGTTGATCAGATTAAAAGGGCTAAATTAGTCAAATACTTCAAATCAAGTATTTTCATGTATCATCCCTCTTGTTACATCGATATGGACATATAGTGCTTCAACTAGGACCAACATTAGATTTTGGCATGACTAGTCTATGTTTCCCTAAAATCCCTAAAAGATCGATTAATGGGTTAAAGATACCAATCAAATTGTGCATTTTGAGGGGCCTTGCTACACCAATGATTTTCATTTGCGGAGATATCACTGATGTTAGCTTGCACTGGGCATTATAAATTAATAAATTATGCATTTTGATATCCTGATGGATGTCATCAGGGTAGGTCACCCCAATGATTCATCTCATCAGTGGTCAGAAGCGATCAAAAGGTGCAGTTCGAAAGTGTTTGCTACCCTGATAAAGGGACATCAGGGCATGTTTTCCCAATGATATGCAACATAATTCCCAGGTGACATGACAAAGGGACATTAACATAATTAATACCAATGTTGAGTTCATCGACATATCGACGACAAAGATTTTGCTTGTTCCAATGGGCCATATTAGACTGATAACTTCCTCATAGGAGATTTCCTGTGGTCTTACCAATATCTTAAGAGGCAACGATAGTGGAAATGAGTTCATCAACAAAATTTATCAAAGGTTTATCTAATGGTTGACTATTTTCAACAACGGTTAAATTTTCTCAATCTGAGGATTTGGTCATCGAGGTAATCTTCTTTGATGGTCGACGACAAAATTTTTTTATGCCAAGAACATAAAGTTTATTGGAGGGGTTGCACTGATAAGGAATAGAGAAGAGGCAGTCATATTTAATCCTGTAGCTATATTCAACAACTTGTTTTCCTTGTTGACCAGATATTCAGGCGATGCCATTACTACAGTATGAATTTCCACAGGTTAACTCGTTACTTCATGACCAAGGGGGCTGGCTTTGGGTTAATTCTACATGTCATAGGAGGATATCTTCTGATCATATTTTTGCACCAATTGAGGAAAAAAATGAATACTTTTGAGTCCATATTTATTATTGGGGTCGATTCTGGTTGTGGTGAATGTTCTCTTTATTGTAGAGGCATTAACTCTTGTTCCTTCTTTTTGTCACTTTTGAAAGTTTGATTTTCTGACTAAGATAAGATTTATTCTAGTCTTTTCTTCTTCTATAACTCAACCCCAGTGGGTTTTAAACTTCAAGAGATCAGTCTAGGTTATGCCTTAACCCTATAAAGGAAAATTTTGTATATTCTCCCAAAATCTCTCTTTCTGGTTCTTTTATAGAATTCTCTTCTTTAATTATATATTTTTTATTAGTCAATATAAATTATTGTTAGTTACCTATTCTTGACCCAAATAGTTTGTGTAGTATTTTTGCCTTATTTATTTGGATGCATTTCATCATCTACAACACCATTTGATTGTGTTAATCTAAATTAATCAATCTTGTTCAGTGAATACTTGTATTCCTTACCTAATTGTATTGATTCTTATTTATCATATTTTTATAAGGTTGATAAATACAAAGAGTAGTGTTATTTTGTGATTTTTATTGAGGTCTAAGTGCAGTAGTTTGGAATAGTAGATAATATTTCAATATGGTGTATCACCTCTTTTTCCCTTTCTATATTTCCCTTTCAGTATCTTCTTCTCCCTTTTCCTCAAAAGTAGTAGTTTTAGGTGCACCCAGAATGTAAAGGAATCTGACCTTCTCTGGAGATTCAATCTCATTGATCAAGTCCCACATTGAGAGATTGTTTCCATGTTTTACAAGGTTTCCTAGGTTCCTAATCACCATCTAGGAAAGGGTACAAATATTTTGGCACACCCAGTGGGACTGCATTCAATATTACAAGAGAAAACCTACTAGTTTGTTGGTGTCAAACAAAGGATTTCAACTTCTATGCTAAGGAAATAGTACTTCTCTTATAATTCAAGCCTTTAAGAGGCTTAAACTCAAGTACTTGGAAACTCCATCTTTATATCTTGGTTCACAAACTAATTTGCTACAAATCATGTCCAAGATACAAACAAGGGCATCTTCTAAAGGTAATTTTTAGTTTGTTCAACTCTCATTTTCAAGTTCTAGAAGAACAAAAAATATAATTTCTCTATCACCAATTAGGAGTTCAAAAGCAACACCTATGCCAACTAGATCTATTTCTACTCCTGTGATAAGAACACAACCTATGATACAATATGCTTAATTGAATAGATCACTATTCTATATGGTTGTCCCTAGAAATGAAATTTTTGCTACCTTTAATGGTGGTAGCCCTATCATTTTATCCTAAAGAAATAATATGATAGTGTCTACACTTAATTTTTTACTAGAATTAACTAGTGAAACTTCCATTTCCCTGATAGAACACATTCAAGAAGTTTGAAATACCTACAATATACATGGTATTGCAAATGATAATGTTTTTTTTAGAATTTTAGCTTCATCACTAAAAGGAAAAGCCTTGTAGTGATACAAATGATTTCCACATAACTCTATCCATTATTGGGATGAGTTAGGAGAAAGACTATGCAAGTATTTCAAGGATAAAAGTGATTATCTATCACTTTTGGAGCAAATAACTACAATTAAAAGAGCACCCCATGAGTTCATGACACATTTCAATTATAGATTCCAAAGATATGGGACATAATACCTACTTCACTAAAGCCAACTCCTGGTAATGCCTTCTTGCATTATCTCAAAGATTTCAACAATGATATTTCTACTACATTGCAAACAATATTGGGTGGAGATACCTTACCAGCTGCATATGATATTGCTATAAGAGAAGATAATTGCCTAACTCAAGAAGGGAAGTTATCTCTGAGGCCTCCAATGCCTTTATTTCTAGATATGCCTACACACCAACCTATGGTGGCTCATATTCCTAATACAACTACAAATCAACCTCTTATTACTGCTCTACCAACTTCTACATCTTCTAAAGAGTTGGAGGAAATCAAAATCATGATGCAAAGTATGATGTAAGATCAGAGATCTACCAAACATGATTTTAATCTTGGATTTCAGAATATTGGAAACAAGGTGGCGACTCTAGAAACGCAACAAGCTCAAGTTAGAAAACCTTACCAGCCCTAAAGTCAAAACTCTTCATTCAATAGGCCACCAAGTCAAGGAAAAATTTCATGGAATCAAAATATAATCATGGATAATTCTAGCCCTACAAATTAAAATACAAATCTAGTGAGGACACTTGTTACTCAAAACATTTTTTCTCAAGCAAAAGAGAAGTGTTCTACTTGCACTCTTTCTTGTGATCAATGTATTTTCCAAAGGGAAGAGTCTTCTCAAGCTCTAACCATGAAAAAAGGACCAATGATATAGGAAAAAAATATGATACAAATCAGCCTAATATTGCATTTCAAATCCAACACTTAGGGGATTCTATAAATGTAAATTAGCAACCAGAAGAATGCTATTGAGACAATCATTAGATAAATGATAGTTCGTCTCAAAAAATTAGGAGAAAAAGAAGAGGCACAGAGAGTGTTCCATCTTCTCATCTAGCCAAGATTCAAGTTTAGAGGTAGCTGTTGGAGATTTGATTCTGAGCGGTTGATTGATTGTATGTTTGTCATTGATGACAACATATAATATACAATAGTAATTCTATATGTACTTATCAGAATGATGATATGAAGACTTGCATGGATAGATACATGTTTTTGACATTTTTATTATGTTATGTTCATACATGCAGACCCAGATATGATGTTTTAGTAAAGTTATGTAATTCTATTATTGGCAGTTACAGTTCTGAAAGTGTAACGGTTGAGAGACGACGTATATCACATGTTTCTTGAGTTGCACCTATCTTCTATATATGCGTGTGTATATTCATGATTAGTTATGAGTTGATGATATTAATCCAAAGGCGCCAAACATGTTTCAAGAAGATTGCAAATTTAGAGTTAAATTAGTGAGGCCGACTTAATGAAGCGTCGCGTCTATTTGGTTTATACTTGCACAGATGTAATAATGCTTGTGTTCTTAGTAGAGATGACAAGGATGTTATGAAGAGTTTTCTTATAGGTCCCATGATCTAATACTATGAGGAAGATACTTATAGCAAGTCAAAGGTGACACGCTAAGTGTGAATGATATGAAAAGATAAGAAAGATGTACAGAGTAGATTATCAAAGTTGGTTCATTTATCAAGAATCTATGTGAAGAAGAAGTGAAAGATTGCAATACATTGGAACTGATCAAGACAACAGGTCTACTCTATAGTTCATCATCAGATATAGTGCATATATTTGTTATACAGAAGGTTGTAGCCTTCACCATCAATAAGTGAGCTTTTGGACAGTGAATCCACCATCCCTAACTGGGTTACTTGTAAAAGACTCCTAACAGGGTCCGACCCTTAACCAGGTCACTATACTTATTGCATTGTAAAGTACAAATCCTAATAGGGTTGAGATATCTTCTAACAGGGATTACTATAAACAAGTATAGTTCATTGTGGGTGCTAATTCCCACTGAGGTTTTTACCATTTGGTTTCCCCGTAATCAAATTGTGTGTTGTGTATTGTGTTATCTGATTAAGCATTTACTTTGTTGTATTTTGAAGTTAAAGAAGTAAAGTTATTGATAACTGATTCAACCCCCCCTCTCAGTTATCCTTTGGGACTATTCTAAAAATTGGTATCAGAGCCAAGTGCCTTGGAGAAGAAGCCTAACAACTTAAGGTAGATCAGATGTCTTACTTCAGAAAAGAAAGCCCTAAGTTCGATGGAGAAAATTATCTGGATTGGAAAAACAAAATG
>MU224370.1:608309-629246 GCA_018584345.1 Thuja plicata
CTCCAATGTCTTACTAAAGATCAAAATATCATCTAGGTAAACAATGACAAACTTACCCAGAAATTTTTTCAGAACCTCGTTCATGAGCCGCATGAAAGTGCTCGGTGCATTGGTTAGCCCAAAAGGCGTGACTAACCACTCATAGAATCCTTCCTTTGTCTTGAAGGCAATCTTCCATTCATCTCCTTCTCTGATCTGAATCTGATGATATCCACTCTTTAGATCTATCTTTGAGAAATACACAGCTCCACTCAAACAGTCTATAATATCATCCATTTGTGGCAATGGAAACGTGTACTTGATTGTGATCTTATTTATTGCCCTGGAGTTTGTACATATCCTCCACTCTCCATTCTTTGTTGGTGCTAATACTGCTAGTACAGCACAGGGACTCAGACTCTCACAGATCAATCCTTTCTGCAAAAACTCATGTACTTGTCTCATCCACTCCTCACTTTCTGCAGGTGTCATTCTGTGTGCTTCCTTATTCGGCAAACTTGCTCCTGGAATCAAGTCCATCTGATGACTGATCTTCCTGACTGGTGGTAATCCATCAGGCACATTATCGGATACAATATCCTGAAACTCATTCAACAAATCTATAACTTCTATAGGAACATCTTCTACTTCCTCCTTACCAGCTTTTGGAATTAAAGAAAAACACACATGCTCATGCCTCATACCATCTAGGAACTTTCTTCCATCAACAAAAGTTATTCTTGCACTACCACATACCTTTTCTTCTATGTCATTCAATGGATTTAGCTTATGTTGCATTCCATCCTTTGTCATGGAATAGGTATTCGCACGACCATCATGTACAACACATCTGTCAAACTGCCATGGTCTACCTAGCAACATATGACATGCATCCATAGATATGATATCACATAGTGCCTCATCATGGTATCCTCCAATCGTGAACTTCACGAGGCATTGTTCATTGACCATGACCTTGTGGTCATCCTGTACCCAGGCAATCTGATATGGATGTGGATGTTTATTTCTCCTGTCTATTCTTCCTTGGCACTGAGGACATTCAAATGACCTATGACCTTCTTCTCCACAGTGAAAACATGTTCCACGGAAGCCTCCTCTTCCAGATCCTTGTCCTCTTCCTCTTCCTCTCTGATCTCTATTATTCTAATCTTGAAAAGGATTGGAATTATTTCCTCGCTGATTCTGACTGTTACGAGCCTCATCCTTCTTTTTTGGATCTTCATTTCGGCCAGCATATGACCATCCAGTAGATCTTCCACCATGACCTCTTCCATTTTTCTTGCTCTCAAACTTCTTGTTCAGCTTTTCTTCTACTTTAAGGGAAAACTGGTATGCGTTCTTAATACTATTCATTTGAACTAGATTCAACTCCTCCTAAATGCTTGGCCTCAACCCATTAAGGTAATGGGCAACTTTCTCCTTATCAGCTTCTGCATGGCCTATTCAGATGAGGATTCGATAGAAATCCTCTGTATACTCTTGGACAGATTTTCCTGCTTGCTTCAAACTTTGCATTTTCTTTAGTAGGTCAAGCTCATAATCAACAGGAATGAACTGTCGCTTCAACTTATCCACCATCCGATCCCATCTCATGATTTTATCTTTTCCTCTTCAATTTTTCTCTAATTGGATCTCTTGCCACCAGATCTTCGCATGACCCTTCAGTCTGGCCTTTGCAAACTTGACCCGATCAGGATCCTCAATATCTTCATACTCGAAATATTCTTCACATTCGTTGATCTAGTCAATCAACTCCTCTTGGTTAAGATTCCCTAAAAATGTAGGAACCTCAATCTTAGGTCTTTTCCCAATCTAGGAAATGGATCAGAAAAGCCTTTCTTCTTCTGGATTCAAAACTTCAACTTCTTCTTGATCATCATTTCCTTCTTCGGCTTCATCCTCACTTTCATTTCTAACATTAAGATTAATTCCTCTGTAAATCTCTTCTCGTAATGCTCGCACTTGTCTTTGGAGCTCTCTAACCTCAGGTGTCACAACACCAGCTCTTCCGCCATGTTCCCTTCATGGAGGCATTTTTGTGATGCGTGCTGAAACCCTAACCACGGTCCTGGTGCAAACTACCTCATAGTCGGCGATCTTTTTA
This sequence comes from Thuja plicata, assembly GCA_018584345.1. NCBI lineage: Eukaryota > Viridiplantae > Streptophyta > Pinopsida > Cupressales > Cupressaceae > Thuja > Thuja plicata. The sequence goes on from MU224370.1 coordinate 610,414, forward strand.
CATACTCAGGAACTCCTGCTCTGATACCACTTGATGAAGGGCACTCCCCTTAATACCACAAACACATAACAAAAATAGAGAAGCAACAACAATTTGCAAGGACAGAAAATTGACTTCTTATTATCTCCACAAATGCAAAATTACAAACTTTCAGAATTACAATATGCAAAGCCACATGGGCATTCGCGTTACAATATTCTGTTGGACAAAGCCTCGAATTATTACCCAGATCTACCCAGAACTGTCCAGAACTTCCTAAGACAACACTACGGGCCTTCTTTATATAGGCAATTTCCACCACCCGAGAAGGATCCAAAAATTTAGCCCTTAGGGCCGACCAAACTTAGAATTATTTTATTTTTCAATTTAGTACATCAAAGTCGGCTCAAAATAACTTTTGAAACCCGAACAAAAATTTTGAAGGAAAATTATTTTTCTGCTATTTCAGGTGGCATAACTTCCGGAGACCATAAGTCATCACCAGTTGACCCGATTGACTATTATAAACCCATTTCGGAAATGCCACGAAGCACTCTACAACAATTAATATGCAAGCTTCATTCAACCCAAGTTTCGACCTCATCCGGGGCCTCTAAAGCTTTCAAAACTTAGCTCAAAGTTTCTGTACCCTGTTTTCAATACTGAAAAATTTTAATATCTTCAAAACTAGACATGATCTAGCCATGAAACTTTACTGGCAGACTAATATGACTGAGATTAACCTCCACATACAAAATCAGAACATTCCGAGATCGTATGAGCAACTTACTAAAAATAGCAAGTTTCCATAAATAACAGCTCTATACAAGGTAGCCCTTATTGAAAAGAAAACATAAATGTTTTTGGGTGATGCAAGATTGCCCTTACACCCAGGATGCTTCTGCATCAAAATGGCACCTAGCTAGAAGCTCACAGGCTGTCCATTTGATAACCATAGTCAACATTTAAAAAAAATGGATATCCTTGAGCACAAGCACCAATAACATCAAATAATGGAGTTAAAGCACGGGCTAGGGCACGACATTAGTAGAATGCGGTCATTTCAGTGACAAAAATATACAATGGCATCATTAAACACATATGCCAGTAATATCAACAAACGTGAATCCAAAAATTTGAATACAGTGAATCGATATCCTTGAGCACAAGCACCAATAACATCAAATAATAGAGATAAAGCACTGGCTAGGGCACAACACCAGTAGAATGCGGTCATTTCAGAGAGAAAATCCCTCAACAATAAAATGAAATGAATTTGAATATGATGCCAGAGGCTCGAAAGATGAAAAAATCACATACCTTCTCCCGCGCTCAGCTGTCACTCCTTTTCTCCTGCTCTCCAATCAAAATAAAAATTGTGAGGCTGTTTCACTTTTTTTTTTTAATGTATACCCCGAATCTGTTAGAATTTTGATGGTCAATTAAACACCCATTAGAATACTGACATCATCGGGGCCTATTACAAAAAAAAAATACCAAATTTGTAAGAAAAAGTTACCCATTAGAAACTTCTATCAAAATTTGGCCCCAAATGTAGTAGTGACTAGTCGGTAATGATCACTGAGCAGAGTTAACCGAGAGTAGAGTTAACTAAGTGTAGTGATCACCGAGCACCTAGGTACACCAAGACAATATTTACCAAGTAAACTAGAAGTTACATAAAATTTTGAAATGACACATCAATCTAAGTAACAATTTTTTGCTGAGTTGGATAACAGTTTACAATGATCAAGGAGAATATTAATTACATGTGCACTCATTAATTGTTTATATCTCCTATGTATAGATGATCAAGGTAAATTTTTTACACCATTGATCTTAGGTTTTCTAAGATATTGTAAAACCATAATTAGGTCAAGAGGTTTGATATATGTAAGGATAAGATGTCATTTTGAAATGTATGATGATCAATTTATGATCAAGTAGCCGCCACACTAAGGACATCAGAAGATTAGACAAGGGTTTTAGGAAACAGACTACATTGAAGCATTTTATTTTTAGAAAATAGACAATACAAGGCTGTCGAGCCATAAAAAAGGTATTATCAGTCACAACAAGGTGATAAGTTTATTGTACTTAAAGGATTTGTTATCAACAATATTTAGATTATATTTGTTTAGATCAAAAATTTTGTTACTCTCTAACAATTGTAATAGATCCCTAAATCTCCTAACAGAGTAGACTTAACTGTCTTTGCATAAATATCTTAACAGAGTGCACACATACTTTGTGTTGTAAAATCCTCACACGAGGTAGATCTAATCGATCTTATTTTTACTCCTAACAGGCTAAGATCACCAGAAGTGATCAAATCTTTGTAATCTCTAACATGCTACTTTATTACTGCAGTAGTGAAGTTTTGAGGGTCTTATCTGCACCGTAGGTTTTACCTTCTAACAGGGGTTTTCTACAATACCAAAATACATGTGTTATGTGTACTCAAGTTTCATGAATGTTTTATTATTTTTTTACATGCATTTACATTTCAACATTAACATTACATGTATGGTGAAAGCAATCTACATTATCGTTTATTACTATTTATGATTACAAATATTTTTTTGAAACATTTTTAAAGGGTACTGATTCACCCCTCCCCTCTTAGTACACACCTTTCTATTATTCCAACAATTGGTATCAGAGCTAGTTCTCTTATTTTGGAAGTTTAATCACTGAAGAGAAAAAATATTACAATGGAAAGGTATACGCTTGATAAGACTATTGAGAATTAGAAATTTCAGTTGCAAATCTACATCAAACACATCAAAGAAGCCAAGGAGAAACATAATGAGATATTGGTTAAGAGAAGATATATGGCATCTCGCTGTCATGAGACTGATTATCATGAAGAAGAGATTCATGACCCATTTGATACATCTGGATCTGAATCTGGTCAAGATACACAAATGGTTAGAATGGTTGAATTCTTGAACGATGCAAAGAAAGATAAAAAATAAAGAGACATGGTTGTTAAGGATGAGACAATTGACTGAAAAACTACAAGAAAAAGAGTCTAAGATATTGAGTCTTAAACAACATTACTTTGAGGTCACCAATCAGATGGTTTCTATGAGTCATGAGGCCAATCGAGTGAATGTTAAAATTGCTAGAAAATTGGAAGATATTGGTGAATTAAAAGAAGAGAATGAAAAATTGAGAAATGAAGTGAAGATTATACAATAAGGTGATTGAGATATCCGAAGAAAGTACCAAGAGGATGGATACATTTTTGAACAATCAAAGAAGATTGGACAACAATATCAGTTTAGGGTATACTAAGAAAGGTGAATCATCAAATTAGGATGAACAAAGGAATATCTACACAAATATGAAGCCTAACAAGCCCTCATGCCATCATAGTGGAAAACCAGGCCACACATCAAACATTTCCAAGAGAAAAGCAAAAGGTATTTCTAGAAACCCTCCTAAATTCAATGGTAATTTCTATAACTATAACAAGCATGGACATGAAGAACATGAATGCAGATCTAAGCTGAACAAACCACATAACAAATCCTACATGAAAAAATATTGTTACACTTGCAACATGCATGGTCATACATCGCAAGCATGCATGACTAATATGAAGCAAATATGGAAACCTAAAGGACAAGAAAAGATATATCAACTGAGAAGATAAGGTAATGCTTATGCTTGGGATTACAATACATGGGATAGTTGCATAATATGTGGTAGGTATGGACATATTGCAGCTAACTATATGAGACAATGGAAAACTAAATCTAGAAATTGGTCAAACTCTGGAATGGCATGCACACACTGTCAGAAGGTTAGTCACTTAAGTAAAGATTGCAGAAACTGAGTGACAGATACAAGTACTAATGTAAATGGAGACACAATCAAAGAAATCATGAGGAAAATAAATCTAATGTGAAGGAGAGCATCAAGTGACAATGTTGGGCCAAGCACAATAGTCGGTGACACCTCATCTGATGGATTAGGTGATTCCACCACCTCAACCTAAGCAATACAAGCATGTATGGAACTATGTATTGAAAAGTTATATCTTACATCAGTTCCTTACATTCATTGTACAAATGCCAAATTAGCATGAATTAAGATGCACTATGGTATTATATTTTTGATAACTTTGAACTAGTGGAGTCAATTGATTTGCACCAAGTAAGAAATTCTAGTCGGTGAACATGTGAGAGATAACCAAGTTGCTGAGTCAACTGAGCATTGTTGTACTCACTGAGTTGAGGTATCTTTAGTGTCAACCAAGTGATTTTTTTTTCTATCGAGTGGTTGGTGAAGAGAATTTATTGTGCTGAATAAAGTATTTTGTATAAATTTGAGGGATGTGAACTCATTTGTTCACACAACGATCAAAGAGAAGAGAAAAGAGATTAAGAGAAAATTCATAGTGAAGTATTTCAAAGCACTTCACAGAGATCCAAAGCATTTTTTGCGCATTTGAAGGATATATTAGTAAGTGTTTGCACTTACCGAGCTGTCTGCGATTTCTGTTGGAAGCCCTAATTTGAAAATCAATGGCATCCTCATCTCAAACCATGAAAGAAATGATTGACAAGAGAAAGAAGGTAAATCTAATTAAGAATGCGACTTGCACAAAACCTAAATACAAGTTTCATCCAGAGGTTGTTGCTCAACCCAATGACAAAGGTGTGTTCTTCGCGATACCACCTAGGGTTCTATTGGTTCATGATGTAAGGGCATACATTCACTGCAAGATCGGTGAAATAGGTGGTTTCAAGCTGATTTTGACATATTAGACGCTTGGCACCAATGGAAAACTAAAGGATGATTATAAACATCTGGAAGTCAAAGGGTTAACCAATGCCCTATATTTCCTGAAGGAATTCAAAACAGAATGGATACACATAGTATTGAGTCGAGTACATGATGGAATGTTATGGCTAGATGAACTGAAGAATATTAGAAAAGATGTTATACATGCAGTAACTGGGTATCTAACTACCGACAAAACAAAATCCCTAAGGCACCCACCCAGAATAGAAATCGAGAAAATAATAGGAGCTGAGTGTGATGGTAGAGGTTTGAGGATCAACACCATTAGTGATCCTAATTTAAGATTTGGTGCATATTTTATTGCATAAAAAATATTCCAATTGAGAAAAGCTAATAGCGTAGCATGTGGAGCAATCAACACTGCACATAAAATTGTGAAGAAGGGTTTGCAACTTGACCTAGCCGAGCTGTTGCAAAGACAACTAGAGGAAAACATGAGGAAAATCATATCAGAAAGATCAAATACATGTAAGTTTGGTTCTCTACTGATGTGCACATTTTTCTATCTATAAAACTTCTTTCCCTCCATCAGTAAAGTAACATGGAAGTCCAACCTACCGATCACATTGCGAATTGGTGAACTCATAAAGTGTCTAGGAGAAAATTTTGAATCGATTATGAATGATTATTTTTTGAAGTTCAAGGAGAGAATGGAAAAGAGGAAAAGAATACCAATGTAGTTGGTAGAGAAGTATAAAGATGTTGTATGCTTTGTAGTACACATGTTTCTATTATTACAACAATACAACACTCATCAAAGTAGTACAACTGTGGACAACATGGCTACCTCCTATGGATTATGAACTTGAAATAGAATTAGCTTTTGAAGCTATAGAGAAATTGGTAAATGAACCCATTGACAAATCTTCCATCAGATTTGGCACATATGATGAAGCTAAGACTAGAATACAGATCAGACTACAAGTAGAGAAAATGGGTAGGAAGAAGGCCAAGATTGTCAAGACATTAAAAAGAAAAATTACCATCACTGATGAAGAACTTGACAGATCTGTAGATGATATAGAGGAGAAGCCTAAAATCAGTGGACAAGATCAAGATGCAAAGTCCACCAAATCAAATAAATCCATAATTGATATACAAGAAGAGGCACCTAAGGCCAAGAAGGGCAAAAACACAATGGCTGATAGTCCACCAAGGAAACAAACCAGATCAGTGACAATACAATCGCCACATTTGAAGAAAGGAGTTGCAAAAATTACAAGACCCTCACCAAAATATACTTATCAGATGAGGAATTCTAAGGCTACTACCGAGTCCCCAACACTGAAATAGAAAAGGAAAAGGTATGTGAGAAATAAAGATGACAAGGAGGATTCTGATGATAACATTGATCAATTCAAGGTTGTGCAAAATAAAGTGCCACTGACTATTGATGAAATAGCATAAGTAATAAGGTCAATCAAAAGGTTAAGACATCCAAAGATACACACTTATGAAAATCTGATTACCGAGAATAAGGATAAATTGGAAGAAGCTATCATAAGTATGATGATTAAATTTAGAAAAGTTCTCGTAGAATTTTCTACATATATACCGCAAGAACCATATGATAAAGTATCAGCTAGATGGACTTATGCACTAACAACAGAGAAATAAATGAGAGAGGCAACACTCATTGTACTTAAGGATGACTACATAGTTGAATAGATTGATGACATAATGCAACAGTATGAAAAGCAATTTCCAAAGAAATCAAGATCACTCAAAATACTTCAAGGAAAAATGAAAGAAGTTGATGAAGAGAGTAGTATGATTTGGAAAAATCTACTGAGTCCAACTGAGAAAATAGAGGACATTGCATCTACAATCGATACTGAGGAACATTGACCAAGTACCAAGACAACAAATATTGAAGATGCAACTGTTGATAATGTATTGGACTGTATTCCTAAGCTTCTAATTAATCTAGGTCATGCAGAAATCATAATTGATAATATAATTGAAGGAGACCCTGATGACCAAGCAAAGGAAGATGAAGTAATAACTAGAGCTATTGAGACCTTAGCTGAAAAATATGCAACCGAGGTCGCCCGAGAAATGGTACCAGACAATCTTCCTATACTGGTACAAGCTATTGATATTGAAACTGAAGCATCAAAGGCTACACCCAAGAAGGTAACAGATACACATGAAGACAAGGGTGATGCAATTGGTAAGGACATTGAGCATAGTTGATCAACTACACAAGGTGATGCACCCAAAAAGACCACTGATGCGGTAGATAAGGGTGAAGGTAATACAAAGATGATGATAGAAAATTCTACCACTAACACCAGGTCAGATACCGAGCCACCTACACAAGGCATCACACCTACCATGCCACCAAAGCCAGATACTGAGCACAAGGCTCAATTATCATTAACACTATCTCCTACATCAAGTGTACAAGGGAAGAAGAAGAAAAATAAGAAAGAGAGACAGGATACAATCACACTAGATGAAATCATTGACATCCTTGAATGTGATCCAAGGACACTTGATCCTGAATCACTTAACAAATATGGTAAAACTATGCACCCAAAAAGTAGCTCAAGCCAAGCTGAGGCTAGAACACAAGAATGCATAGGTGCTAGAAGCAACAAAGGAGATCTTACTACAAGTTGTTCCTGATGTGAAAATAAATGAATCTTCCTCAATCATTGATCAACTTGCACCACTCACCAAGGCCATAAATGGATCAAATATTGATGCTAAGCAAAAGATTAAAGAAAGGCAGAAAAGAAGATTCAGTAAAATATTACTGAAAAGATCAGCCAAGTAGTGGTAGTTAATAAGGTAACACTCTTAGAATGTGTAACATAATTAGAAACTTTTATTACTCAAGCTCCTATAATTCTGTAGAATTTATGCACACTAGATCACTTCACCACTGAGCTTAGTGAAAAGATGAAGAAATTAGATGATGATCTAAAAGATAGTGCAAATAGTCTTACAACCAAGAAACATGTATTTCAAATGCATTACTCCAATGTTTTACAAACACAACGGTTGAGACTTGAATTGAAGAAGGAAGAGAATGAGATAAGAGATCAAGTAACCAAGCTACAAGATATGTTACTAGCGCATTTAGCATTGATGCATAAACATGTGACATAGGAAAATAATTTGATTGCCACTCTAGAACTATCAGTTACAAAGAGCATATATGATATGCATGTTCAATTGAACTTAGAACAGTTGACTCTCGAGAACTTAAAAGAGGAATGGGAGAAACTAATGGAAAATCTCCAGAAGACCCATCCCAACATTTTTGACAAATTGTAAGTTATTTTGGTCATTAATTTCAAAAAAGGGGGAAACACACACACACACACACACACACACACATATATATATGCATGCCAACAGCATGTACAAAGGGGGAGTCAATATGTATAGATTCACTATGTATGCTACATATATAAGTTTTTGATACTAATGCCAAAGGGGGAGAATGTTACTCCATATGAGTTTAAAAATTCTCATTTGTATTCAAGTATGCAAATTTCCAGTCTGTAATAGAGTCAAAGATAGACTAGTCAGTAATGATCATCGAGGAATAGAGTTAACTGAGAGCAGAGTTAACCGAGTGTAGTGATCATTGAGCAGTAGTATACACCGAGCACCAAGGTACACTGAGACAATATTTACCAAGTAAACCAGAAATTACATAAAATTTTGAAATGGAACATCGATCTAGGTAACAATTTTTTGTTGAGCTGGATAATAGTTTACAATGATCGAGGAGGACATTAATTACACATGCACTCATTAATTGTTTATATCTCCTATGTATAGATGATCAAGGTAAATTTTGTACACCATTGATCTTAGGTTTTCTAAGATATTGTAAAACCCTAATTAGGTCAAGAGGTTTGATATATGTAAGGATAAGAGGTCATTTGAAATGTATGATGATCAAGTTATGATCAAGTAGCCACCACACTAAGGCATCAGAAGATCAGACAAGTTTTTTAGGATAAGGACTACGTTGAAGCATTTCATTTTCAGAATAGAGACAAGACAAGGCTACCGAACATTACTTAAGGTATTATTAGTCACAACAAGGTGATAATTTTATTGTAATTAAAGGATCTGTTATCCACAATATTCAAATTCTATTTGTTCAGATAACAAATTTGGTTACTCTCTAAAAATTGTAATAGATCCCTAAATCACTTAACAGAGTAGACTTAACCATCTTTACATAAATACCTTAACAGAGTGCACACATACTTTGTGTTGTAAAATCCTCACACAAGGTAGATCTAATCGATCTTATTGTTACTCCTAACAGGGTAAGATCACCAGAAGTGATCAAATCTTTGTAAGCTCTAACATGCTACTTTATTACATCAGTGGTGAAGCTTTGTGGGTCTCATCCTCACCGCAATTTTTACCTTCTAAAAGGGGTTTCTGTGATACGAAAATACATGTGTTATGCGTACTCAAGTTTCATGAATGTTTTATTATTTTATTACATGAATTTATATTTCAGCAATAAAATTACATGTATAGTGAAAGCAATCTACACAGTCGGTTATTATAGTTTATGATTATAAAGATTTGTTTGAAAAGTTTTTAAAGGGTACTGATTCACCCCTCCCCTCTCAGTACACACCTTTCTATTATTCGAACAGTAGTTGGTTTTCATTATAACATACTAGATCACATTGCAGACATGAAGGAACAATATATCAGACTTGTTGTAAGGCTCGCTGCCCCAAAAAATTGCACAAATCGGCAATTTTTTTATTCTAATTTGCAAATTATCAATTTTATACAAAATGAAGCAGAGTTATCTACTAATAATCAGTCTAAGTTACTAAGCCAATATGGAGATCATAGTATGAGGCTCAATTCTAATAAATTATCCAAAGGTTTAGTCACCTTAGAAGGATTCTTCAACTCTGATGATCAAGAAAGGAGCAAAGGTCTGAACCTAGCTAAAAAGAAGGATGACTACAGACCCATAACCATTTCTAATGTTAAGACTCTTAATCTGGGAAAGGTATGCTCTGAGACTAAACAATAAATTTTCATTAATTTATGTCAAAAATTCAATGATGTTATTTCTTGGACATATGAGGATTTAAAGGGTTTTGACCCAAGCTTGTCTCAATATACCATAGAGTTAAATGATGATTCAAAACCAGTTAGGTAAAAATAGAGATCATTCAACCCTAAGATTGAACCCATGATGAGAAAAGGGATATCCAAACTCATAGAGGCTAATATAATTTTTCCTATTAAGCATCACTATTTGGTGTATCCAAACTCAATCTAGTGTATCACCTCTTTTTCCCTTTCTGCATTTCTTTTTCAACATCTCGTTCTCCCTTTTCCTCAAAAGGAGTAGTTTTAGATGCACCTAGATTATGAAGGAAGTTGACATTCTCTAGGGATTCAATCTCATTGATTAAGTCCCACATTGAGAGATTGTTTCCATGTTTCACAAGGTTGCCCAGGTCACTAGTCACCATCTAGGGAAGGCTACACACTTTTGTGTTAACAATAACTCATAAGAATAACTACTTCCCCTAAGTAGAAACCACCAAAACATCAATCTAGATTAGTAATAATATCTATAAGAATATTGGAATGGTGCACATCAATTCATGTCTAGCTCTGATCAAGAGGGGAAATCACCCTAAGCTTACCTCGGAGATACTTAAAAGTATACTTTGGAAAGGTCTTCGTGAAGATATCTGCAATGTTCTTTGTAGTAGAAACATATTCCAATCCAAATTATTTTTCACTAACCTTATCTCTTAAAAAATTATATTTGATAGATATATTCTTTGTATTTGAATGTAACATGGGCTTCTTTGAAATATTGTTAGAACTTGAATTGTCACAATAGATAGCAATAGGATTATCAATAATTACTTTGATATCTTTCAAAATTTGCTTCATCCATATCACTTGTGTGAAATTAACAACAAAAACATACCCAGCCTCAACAGTAGATTGTGATATTTTTTTTTTACTTGACCATGAAACTAACCTCTCACCCAAGAATAATGCTCCTCCACTTGTACTCTTTTTATCATATAGATTACCTAACCAATCCACATTAGTAAAAGAACTCAATGTGAAATCATTATCCTTACCATACTACAAACCATAGTCAACTACTCCCTTCAAGTATCTGAATATTATTTTCACTACCACAACATTAGATTCTTTAGGATCTTCTTGAAATATAGCAACAATGCAAACCGCATTCATAATGTTAGGTCTGGTCTATGCCAAGTACAATAATCCATCGATCATAGATATATATCTGGCTTAGATTTCCTTAGGTGAATCATCATCCTTTATTAATTTGCAACCGTAACTATAGGAGTACAAACTAGTTTTGAATCTTCCATACCAAACTTCTTCAACAATTCTTTCTCATACTTGGACCAAGATATGAAAATACCCTTTTTTGGCTGTGTAATTTGCATACCAAGAAAGAATTTCATCTCACCTACATGGACATCTCAAAATATTTTTGCATCTCATTAGAAAATTATTTACTCAACTTGTGATTGCCACAAAAAATGATATCATCCATAAAGACTTCAACAATCAAAATATTATCATGATAAATTATGAAGTAAAAGTTGCTGTCAACAATACCTTTATTGAATCCAATCTTTAAAATATACTTATGTATACCAGGCTCTAGGGGATTATTTCAATCCATACAATTATTTATTCAATCAGAAAACCATGTCATTCTGATCGGTCAAAGAAAATCCATCAAACTGCTCAACATAAACTTCCTCTTCAACCTCTCCATTCATAAATGCAAATTTAACATCCATTTGATATACCTTGAAATATTTGTAAGTAGCATATACAATAAACATTCTAAAAACTTCAATTATAGAAACATGAGAAAAGGTATCCTCAAATTCAATACCCTCCATCTGTGGATATCCATTACAAAAAATTCTAGTTTTATTTGAAACAAATTCACCCTCATCATTCAATATGTTTATGAATACCCATTTAGTACTGATCACATTCTTGTACTTAGGGTATGGAACTAGGATCCATGCTTTGTTTTTTTCAATATGTTCCAATTCTTCTTCCATAGATTTAACCCAACTTTCATATTTACATGCTTCATCAACATCCTTAGGTTCAATATTAGAAATCAGACAAATTTCATTTCTAGCAATTCTTCCTCTAGTCTGAACATCTTGATTCCTATCACCAATAATATGATTTTTAGAATGATTTAACCTCACACACCTTGGAGTCTTCATATTTTTATTTGTAGTTGACTCTTGTGTCTCCACTTCTTCCTCATTTTCAACTTCTTCATCTTCATCTACCGAAACCATTCTAATTCTAATACTGATTTTGTACCTATATTTCCTAATTTTCTTCCACACCATCTGATTCATATATGCAAGATCTATCTTGTCTCTGATAGTTTTCATCCACTATAACATTAAAAATTTCAATTATCTTTCTCAACCTATTATTGTAACACTTGTATGCATTTCTCTTTGTAGAGTAACCAATAAATATACCTTCATCACATCTAGAATAAATTTTTTCTAAATATTTGTCTCTTCTGATGTAACATTTTCTTCCAAAGATTCTAAAATATTTCATTGTAGGGACATTCCATACCATAGCTCATAAGGGGTCTTACTAGTACCTTTCTTGATTTGAACACGGTTCAATGTGTAGACTACAATGCTAACTGATTGTATTCAATAGACTTGTGGTATATTTCCATCAATCATCATTGTCCTTGCAATGTCTAGGATAATTCTATTTTTTCTCTCTATAATACCTATATGAGAGAAAATGTGATTAAAGGAATGCAAATATAAGTAAAAGCACTCAAAGCACATAATCAATCAAGCATATATGATTAGATAATAAGGAAAGCAAAAAACCAAAAGGATGCAAACCTCCTACACCCAATAAGCTCTCCTTGATATTTGGATGTGCTCAAGATTTTGGATGTGTGCTCAAAGATGTTGCTCAAGCTTCATGATTTGGGATGATTTATGTATTATGATGGTATGGCTTGATGTTTTGGCTCTCAATGTGGCATTATAATAATACTTCAAGAATGAATAATTTATGAAGGGAAGAGGGTTCCATTTATAGACAAAGAGGAGGGAAAATGAAGGACTAGGATTTCTAACTTTGTAGATGGCCAAGATGCATTTGGGAAAGATCACATGGATTGTGCTTATTCAAATCCATAGCCTTGTGACAAGTGTCCAAGATATTTAGTTGAAAATTGGGATGAAGGAAGCAAAGTGTGACTTTTGCTTCCCTAAACTTTATGGTTAGGATTGTGCAAATGATTAGAAAAGGGACTACGATTAGATAGAGGACAGTGAGATATTTAGGAAAATGCAAGTGGGTGAGAATATTTTGGGTTGAATTTTGAATTTATTTTAATTTAAAAATATAGGAAAGTGGGTGAGGATATTTTGAGTTGAATTTTGAATTTATTTTAATTCAAAATGGAGAAAAGTGGGTGAGGATATTTTTAATTTATTTTAATTCAAAATAGAGGAGGATTTGGATGAAAGAAGCAAAGTGTGAATTTGCTTCCCTAAATCTTTATTAGGAAAATGCAATTGGATGTGGATTAGGAGAGAATACAGATTAATTAAGTTAAATAGGATATTTGCTTAATTAAAGTAGAATTAAGGGGTGCAAGTGGGATGAGTAGGAATATGCAAGTGGGTGAGGATATTTTGGGTTGAATTTTGAATTTTTTTTAAAATTCAAAATAGAGGAAAGTGGGGATTTTAATTAAATGCATAGGTTTATTTAATTAAATAGATTTTGGATATTAGATAAATTAACTTAATTACTTTATCCAAGGGAATGGGGTATTTAATTAAATATATAGGTTTATTTAATTAAATAGATTTTGGACATTAGATAAATTAACTTAATTAATTTATTCAGCGGATTAGTAAAAATGGGGAAATTAATTAAATAGATATATAGGCTATTTAATTAATAAAGTAACCATAGAAGAATATGAATTTGATCATTAATTAAATAAAATGTAAATATCTAGTTAATTAAGTAGGATAACAATGTTAGATAAATTAAATTAATTAATTAACCTAAGATTATAGAATATGAGTAATTAATTAAATAAATAAATTATATTTTAGATTTGGATGTCTATATTTTTCCCCTCTTTGACATGGTATTATGGAGTAGCATCATTTCAAAGAAGATGATTCGATTATAAAAGATTCCCCAGTCATTTAAAAGGGTGACTAGGAGGAAACATGGTGGGAGATGAGGATAATGATGCCCTCTCTACATGACAGATAGATTTAAGAGAACATGGATGTGCTCTCGAAATGGATGAGAGAAGGAAAACATGTTGAATAAATGATAATGGTAATGCACTGATAAGGGGATAAGAGAAGAAAGAAATGGGATAGATGGATGAAATGGATGGATAGTTAGGAATGAAGGATGGTGGATAATTAAGGATAGGAGGAAAGCTTGAGCAGAAGCACTCTAAAAGGGAGTTGTGATGTAGTGAACACTTAATTTTCTATATCATATGATACTATGCACCAGGGTATGAGAAATTAAGGTGATGTTGTATCACATGTTTTGGACTGACACAAAAAACATGCAAGGATTATTCCAACATCATGCCCGAGTCCCAAAGGAAACAAGGTGGATACGATGCTGGGGAACCTACAAGAAAATGATATTTCCAAAGTGCACCATGTGACCATGGGGATCACACGTTGAAAATGTGAGGGTCATATCCAACTGACTAGAAAATGAAAAAGAAGATCAAGATCTTGCCCCAAGTTTAACCATTCACAGTGCACCATGATATTAAATGATCGTGGAAACATTGGGGAGGTAAATGAAGGAGCTCAAAAAAAAAGATAAAAAAATAAATCAATACCATAAAAACTATCCCAAATATCTTTTTCCAAAGGGTGATTGACGACTAAGACTGATGTTGTTTAATTGAGGAAGGATGCATCCTACAAAGATTGATGATTGGACGAATGTGTGTGGTACTATTGGGACAAAAGAATTGTGAGGGTGATCAAGATGACATGGATACTCAAAATATGTTTGGTGAAGTGCCAGTTGGAATATGATCAAGACCTTGACGATACAAAACTCAAAAAGGTGGATGTTACATACGCTATATACAAGGAAGACTATGTAGGGACACACTAAAGACAATTGTACAAGACTAAAAAAGGAGAAAAGGGAGGCTATACATAACCACTTAGGTACAAGGCTCAGGAATTAGGATAGTAGGTCAATATGCAATGTGCATGTGTAATAGTAGAACACCAAGGGAATATAGGTAAGGATGGATATGTGATAGGATAGAAGACAAGTATAAATGGAGAGAGATATGCATGGGAATGAAGGAGAATGTGAGTGAAAACAAGGACTTGAAAGATAATGACAAGGACCTCTACACATGATGCCTATTTCTAGGTTTTCACCATATTACACTTATTTTTCTTTTCCTCTCTTTTTGTTTTGTACTTTTAATGATTTTTTATGATTTTTTTGGGATTTTTACCAAGTGGGGTACACTTTTTGACTTAGGAATAAAACATTTTCAGATTAATGATATTTAGGGGATCATTCAACAGTTCAACCTCTGGAGTTAACAACTTATATGCCCCCAAACCATAGTCTGCTATAATTACATAGGGACCAAGCTAATTTGGTTCAAACTTGCCTTGTTTCTCATGATAGAATTGTACCTTCTGATTCTCCCTAAGGACCGAATCGCCCACTTGATAGTGGCGAGGATGATTTTTCTTATTATTACTCCTCTTGAGCCTATTTTGATATATAACCAGATGGTCATAGGCATTTTTTCTCTTTTCATCTAATAGATCTAGCTGTGTAAGCTACACCACGCGGTAATATTCATCAGTGACTAGATTCTCGAGTGAAACACATAGAGATGGAAACCTGACCTCAATTGGTAAGATGACATCAACACCATATATGAGGGCATATGGATTGGTGCCAGTAGGAGTACAAATGGAATTATGATATGACCAGAGGGTAGGATGGATTTGGAGGTGCCAATTGTGACCAGAATCATTGACAACATTTTTGAGGATTTTTCAGAATAGTTTTTTCAGTTGCCTCAGCTTGGACATTACCTTGGGGATAATATTGGCTAGAATAGCAGTGGTGTATGTGGAAGCATTTGCACATATCATCCATATACTAATTTTTGAATGGTGTACCATGATCATAAAAAATGGTTGAGGGAATGCAAAATGACAAAGGATATGATAAAGGATGAATTTAGATATATGGACACCAGTAGTGAGGGTCAGTGGAATTTATTCAACCCACTTTGTGAAGTATTATATAGTAGTTATAATATATTTGTGTCCATCAGAAGAGAGGGGGGTTATCTCACCAATGAGGTCAAATCCCCAACATGAGAAAGGTCATGGATGCATGATGGGCTGTAAGTCCTGTGCTGGAGCATGGACAAGATTTGCATGTTGTTGACATGGTAGACATGGTGCAGGAGCACCTAGGCTAATCCTCAATTATTATTTTTTTTTGGCTTGGCTTGACCTTAGCCAAGTTAGTAGTGTTTAAATTTGACCTTAGAAGGTCTTTGCAAGTGTGTACCTAGGTGAATTTTTGACTAGGGTCAATCCAACCTAGTTGTTTATGTTTTATTAGTGGTCAATGGTAGATTAAGCCTAAAAGTGGGAATCAGATCCAAAAGCCTTCAAGGTTTGGATAAGGGTAGGAATTTCCCTAAAATAGTGTCTAAATTTTTTTTACATTATTCTAGGTTGGTTGGAGGTTATTGGAGTTTGTTTTTAGCAAAGTTGTCAAAGTTGTCAAAATGTTGCATGACAACATTTGTATCTTTTGAAAGTTGCATGACAACATTTGACATTCTTGGATTTACTTTGGAGAATGATGATGGATGATTAATGTAACAACCTACAATCATGGATACCAAACACACTTGTTAACTACTACTAAGAATATCCTTGATACGTACATTTATATTTTCTTCATATCGAGGGTTGATTACACAAGATTATATTTCATGTTAGGAATAAGGTGTCTCAACCTTGGATAATTCCTATTCTTATTATTTGTTTTGTAATCTGTATTTCTTGCAAATAATGTTGATGTGTCAGCATCTTGAATTGTGTAAGGAGATCATGGCTAATACGGTTATCGTTAGGAGTAGCCCTAAAAAGTGAAGCGCATGATATAAGCATTTTTTAGGGTTGCAAAGATGAGCGATGCGAGTGTATTGTTGGAACGGTTTATGCTGCCGTGATTTGTCTTCAAGGGTTTTGAAATCTTCTGAAAGAACTTGCATTGCAAGTGTATTGTAACTGTAATAGTTTTTGATCAATACATTGTGCAGGTTTTGGAGTGCTGGGGTTTTTTACCGAAAGGTTTTCCCCAGGGTATATCATTGTGTCATTCTCTATCTTCTGTATGCATGGTATGTGGTTGCAATATCTTTGTTAAAGTAGTTAACGAATCTGTAATTGTAAGGATTTAAAAGAATTTGCACAATACTTTCCTATAGAGATTAGCGTAGGAAGCTGTTTCCGCACCTGAGTTTCCTTACATTTCATAGGACATGCATCTCTAGGTACATACAAACAAATGATATAACATATTCAAATAAGATAAGTGAAAAGAGAGAGAGAGTAAGAAGATGAAGTATAATGCCAAAACTGATGTCAATGTTGATGTAGAAACTCTAGTCCCCAATGGTGGTTGGCAATACCACCCGACCATGTGGAAACCGTAGGCCCACCCCACCGTGCTAGGAGATGTACATGTGGCCCAAACACAATAAACAAGAATACACTTGGGAGTAGGCTTACACACACCAATAAAAATCACTCACATCAATCTCATGAATACAAAAAGATCTATCATCTACTCTTTAGAATATAATATATTAAGAGTGATAATCTACAATGAGGTTAGGTGATAGGGGAAAACAAAGGGGTAAGTGTCATCATGTAGCACAAGTAGCTCACACAAATGGATAATTCTCTCATAGAAGGTCTCATATTTTTATCTCATTCTGATCCCAACAAACTCTAAGGTATGAGGAGAGCACACACGAGTCACACGTAATCCACTTTCACATTATGTATAATTACTAGTTTCATATTACTCTCAATAATCCAACTAAGTGATTAATCAACATGGTGACACATTGGAAGCCACTTACCAATTATTCCTATCATCTACACCTAAGGGTAATTGTATTTAACATAAAAATGACATAAAAAATACTCATTATAATAATACTAAGTTACATTCACAATAGGTTTCATTAAACACAGTTTTCCATATTCTCAATTTGCTAAAATTCACAAAGTATAAACTCTTTAACATCTATATCGGTAAAGGTTAAACATAGACTCAACCATTATATCATTATAGACATGCCAAATATATCACTCAACTTCACAATCAATAACTTATATTTAATTTCAAATACACGCACACAAAGAAACTTAAATGCTTGATTTCACTATTCATAATTCATCCAAATATTCAAATGAATATAACTAATTGAAAATGAACTCAAATTTATTCAAATAAGAAATTCTATTATATATATCCATCATTCCCCATAATAATATGAAATCAAAACACTCCAATTCTACTTTTCAATTTTTATCAATTTTCATGCAAAAATTAGCACTATGGCATCCTCCATTAATGGTGCTCAAAAAGCTTAAAAATTCAAGATTTGAATTTCAAAAATCTAAAGATGCCCTTTGGTTCTTGTAGCCACCTAATTTCGGTCTGTCGTAACTATGGACCCTATTTGCCCTAAGTGTGATCATACCCTCGAGTTATGTCCAAACGACCCTGTTACTGTTTGGCATAATTTTTTGAATCAATTTAATGTCCTAGGTGATTTTTATCACTGATTTATATTATCTATTGTAGCCATACAATTTACATCAATATCGACCAATCAGATCAAAACTAAATCAAACATGGCTATAGTATTTAAT
>MU224370.1:637070-695550 GCA_018584345.1 Thuja plicata
TTTAATCATTTTTAGCTCATTTTAACTCAAATCCTTCGTATTTAGGTTGTATTGGTCACTGTTCCATCAACATATTCTGAGGGCTGATATGTTGATGTTCATACTCTTCCTAGATTAGAAGGCAATAGGTCGCCTTTAGTGGGTTTTATATGTTTTTCGTGCTTTTACTAACCCCATATCGCTAAAACAATGATCTATTGAAGTGTTTGTGTCCATCTAACAGGTACCAAATATCACACACACAGTTCTAAATTCACCCAACACCCCTCTTTTAACATAAAATTCTCATTTCTACCATTTCTAAAAATTTGGGCAGCATAACACTACCTAGGGCACGTTTTTGATATTTTATTAAAAACTAATGCTACAAAGCATGAAACTAAATGGTGTAAGAATGAAAAACATTCTAAATATTATTACTAAACAAACAAAACTGATTTGGATTGAAAATATTGAGTATAGAGAGAAAAATCAACAAAACTCTACCTCAACTTGTGTAAAACTTTAAAATTGAAGAACTTTTCACATATCCAATCCTAGCTTTAATCCTTTGGACAACAAGAAGAATTCGAGGAGACTAATCCATTGAGCTCCTACCCAAAAAATTGTTTCCAATAGATTTCTCCCAACAAAAGAATCAAATTTTGAATGTAGGAGGGTTTAGAGAGCTTCAAAAAAAATCCTATAAATAAAACTAAGTGTCAAAATAAACTCTTTTTTTTTTACTTTTATAAAATGAGTTTCACCTTTTTCTTTTTGAAAACATTTAAAATAACTAGTTAATAAGATCCGTTCTGCATTCTCAAATGTCCAATTTATATTTTTAATATAATGCCTATCAAAATGAGCACATATATGACATATTTAGCTCTTTTAAAAAATATCAATTAATCTCTTTCAAATATTTAATAATCATTTAACGATATATTAAATGCATATTTAGACAAGTATGATCCCATTTCCCGAGGCAGTATGATGTAATGATTGATTTGAATGTGAAGGAGAAGCTCTGAGTTCTAGTTTTGGCATACAGTCAACTTGTTTTGAGTTCATGAGCTAATGGATGGATTGAACGTACTAAGTGATCCAGTTTTGTATTGGCATAGTAGAAATAGTTTTAAGAACTTTTCATTTAGTAGTGGAGTTATTTTGAGTTCATTAGATTATCTTTTTGAATTGTTTTGCAAGTAGTGTAGTTGCTGGTGTTGTTTTAGCAGTTTAGGTAAATATGGCTCCCCATAGCTCTCCACCATGAAAATAATCATGGACCTGAGGGATATGGAAGGGTGGCCATTGTAACATGTACATATGGAGGGAAGATCTAAGAAGAGTCAGCTAGCTAATTTTAAGGTCATGCCCTAGGCGAGTTCACTGTGCCTGGTTAGGTGCATGACAATATTTTGATGGTGTGTAATTGCAGGGGAAGGATTGGAATAATGAAAAAAGAATGGTTTTAGAAGAATAGAGTTCCTATAGTTACCTCCTGCAAGGATTATACATTGGCCAATCCATTTAGATAGATTTCCAAGTAGAAATCAGAAGACTGCACCAAACAAGCCCTATTTGCCTTATTAGCCCTGAATTCTAGGAACCTACTGTATAGAGGCCCTAGAACCCTAAGACCACCAAAATCATTTATATCTTAGAAAAGGGTATCTAAATATAAACTTTGTTTTTAAGGTTGTTTGATATTTTTGAGAGAGAAGTGAGAAAAACTCACCGATTAGGGCTAATTGACCTATTAGGCCTAAAAGACCAGATTCAGTGTTGGTCTTAAGATCGTTTGTAAAATGATTAATGAAATTTTCTAATGGGGTCATATGGAAGGAAATAAGTTGTCTCAACAAGGATTTCATCCCCTATAACACTTGTGATGAAATGGTGAAGAGAATGCACTTGGAATCTTCCAAGGTGGAGAAAGTAAGTGAAGAGCATTTGGTTGATAGTTACCCCTGAGGTGAAGCACAAAGGAGATAAACTCATTGAGTGATGTTGGATTGGTTCTAAGCTAGCTAAGACAAAACTTGGAAGGTCCTAGAGGAGAAAGTAGGATCTTGTGAAGACTACGAACCATTGGTGTCCTAGAAGAGCTTGTGCAAGCACACCTTGGAGTGTTTCTATCAGATTGGTATTAGAGCAAATAAGATTTTTCTTGTGGTGAATGTTCCAACCATTAGATTCATTAGGAGAGTCTACAATGGTGACCAATGTAGAATTGGAAAAGAAACTAGATGAGAAAGAAGAAGAGAATAGATTTATCAGATAAATATTTTCCCAATTAGAAAACAAAGTGGACCAAGTGGAGGAAAAGACTGAGGAAGTGAAAGATAAGGTTGAAGAAAAAAGAAAAGAGATAGCCTTGGATGATGAGGTCCCAGAAGTTGACCCTGTCCTCATTGAAGAACAATTCTTGAAAGCACTAAAGGATTTGAGTGGTAAGGCATTGGAAGGAGTTCCTATCTTCACTAAAAAGATGGAACCAGAGATAGTCCTAGACTGGTTTGAAGGAATAGAAAATCACTTTGAATGTGATGGCATAATAGAGGCACAGAAAGTGAAAGTGGAAAAGGCTAGACTGAGAGGGTCTACACTCACTTGGTCAAAATTTATCCAATATGAGAGAGAGAAGGAAGGAAAGAAATCCATAGCCACTTGGAAAGCTATGGTAGCCAAAATCAAAGAAGAATATGTACCTGAAGACTATGAGATTCAGTTGCGTAAAAGGAGACAAAGTCTTAGGCAAAAAGACTTGGATGTTAACTCTTATATTGAAGAGTTTCAAAGGCTTTGCATGAGATTAAGAATTGCAGAAGAAGAAAGTGTTAAGGTAGCTAGATACCTTAATGGTATTAAATGGACTATACAAGATTAACTAAGTTTTCTTACTCCTACCACTGTCAAAACATGCCACCAACTTTCCATAAAGGTGGAAGAGAAGTTGAGAAAGAAATAAGATTCAAGTAATACCAGAGGCAGAGGTAGAGGAAGAGATAACAGAGGAAAGAGAATGAGATATGGTGGTAGAATATCATAGTCCAAGAACCAAGGAGAGAATAAGTTGACAAAACAACAAGAAGGAAGCTCAAGAAGAGGAAGCTTCAATAGAGGAAGAGGCTCCAATAATAATTGGAGAGGAAGAGGCAATAGCCAAGGAAGATGTTCCTACTTTGCAACAATGAAATGTTATCATTATAATCAGATGGGACATCCTTCCTATAGGTGTCCAGAGAAAGGCTCTACTTCTCAAGGAGGAGACAAGAGAGTTAACTTTGTGCAAGAGGAGTCTAGAGGTGGAAAAAAAACACCCTGAGGTACCCCTAGAATCAGAGGAAGGAGAGAATTTGATGATAAGAAGAATACTGATCAAAAAACCAGTAAAAGAAGAGCCAAGCCAGAGAATATCACTCTTTAGAGTGAAATGCAAGATGATGGGTAAAGTATGTAGATTCATCATAGACTCAGGATTTGCTGATAACATTGTATTAGAGGAAGCAGTCAGTAAGCTAAAGATGAAGAGAATTCCTCATAGTAACCCATACAAGGTTACTTGGTTGAACAAAGGAAAACATGTCCTTGTGAATGAACAAGCATGGGTGGAATTATCAATTGGAAGATATAAGGATAAGCTATTATGTGATGTCCTACCTATGGATGCATGTCACCTATTACTGGATATACCATAGAAATTTGATAGACATGCCATGCATGATGGAACAAAGAATGTGTTGACGGGGTTTTGTTGACCGGGTCCGCCAACAGTCATAAGTTGTCACCGGGTTCCGGGGAAATCGGCCAACTCCACCTGCAAAGGTTGTCCGGGGAAAATAGATCCTCTGAGCCTTCAAGCACCTGGGTGTCAGGTCATGACAGTGCGGGGATCGGTTGGGAGAGGTGACTATTTTCAAGGGGGATAGCTGGTTTCTTCAACTCATCTTCTCCGGAGATTCGATCAAAGTGAGATTTTCCCAAGCGTTTTATACTTAACAAATAAAGCAAAAAAGACCCTGCGGGGTTAGAAATGTTTCATCTAACTATAGTCATGTTGAAATGTCCGGAACATCAATAATACTATGATAAACTACACTAAATACCGAAGAAACATATAACCATCAGCTAGCATTTTATCAGTAGCGAAAATAAAGAGGTCGTTAATCTACTTTAACATACCAGAGTAGAAGACATAAAGAACATCAAAACATGAAATACCATTAACTCAAAAGCAGGAATGCCAACAACATCATTGCCATGAATTCTTCCTTCTTTATTAATGTTCCTTCTAGCAAGCACTGGTGCACAATACAATGGCGGCTCTAGGGGAGCATCTAACTATTTAGAACAGAACAATGGAGCATTGAGCTCTGCAACTTGAAAAGAGAAATTCCTTTGCTATTGCTATGGACAAGAAAATCATCAATTTTGCCGACACTTGGAAATGGGTCGATTTGCCTATTTATACAACTCTCTTCTAACCCTAACCCTATTTACATTATGTTTCAATAAAATACAATATCCGGGGGCTGGTACTACCTGCGCCACCCTACAAAAGACCTAAAGACAGAATAGGTCTGCCATGTCAGAAGAATAAGAAAAGAATATACATTGGAAGAATCGGTCTCGAGAAGAGAGCCGGGAAGGAGAAAGAAGGAAGTAGGTCCCTCGGGGACCGAGGCTACATGTCTCATAAATGGGAAATGCGGTGACCTGTCTCCAATGCACCAGGTGTACCTCCGAATGGCACCTTGAGAAGACCACCCTGTCAGAAAACCAACTGCCAAGTCGACGTCTCTTTAATGTGGCCAACCATCCTCTGACAATTATATTAACTGCCTCTGAAAGTGACCGGTCGGCCTCGGGGACCGGGACACAAATCACTTTAAAAAATACAAAATTTTGGATCCGAGACTTCGAGATCTGGGAACTTACGTCCCCAAAAGAATAAAGAATACTCAACACTCAAGTTCCCCCCGGCCCCCCGGAGAAAGCTCAAGGTTGCTTATTATCATTGAAGGCCTGGAAGAGGTGATAAATGCCATCCTCATCTATCTCTTTTAGGCTGGCCCTTCTGTGCCTGGCCACTTCAACTTGTTCCCCCAGGTCTGGAACATTTCCTTTGAATTCATCTTCCATCCTTGCAGTGTCGTGACCTTTGAGTATTATGCGGGTTAGTTTTTCCATCTGGGCCCCATCTATCCCCTCCGGGGATTGATACCGAGATTTCATTATTTCATCAAAACTCCCCAAAACTGAATCTTTAGGGGTATATGTATCTGTACTAAGGGGATCAGCCCCGGAAGCCTTTATCACAAAAGACTTGTATAAATTAGAAGAATATTTTACAGTGTTTACCTTCTCTTGCAAGGACTCTACCAGTTGCTTGGTTACCTCCAATGTGAGGTCAAGTCTAGAGTGCTAAGTTCTTACAAAATCAAATGATTCCTCACCCAGAATTCTGGATTCAAAAATTATATCTTCTCCCAAGGTAAGGAGCTCTTTGAGCTCCACCTTCCATGCTTGGTGATTTTTGGCGTCACTCTCCCATTGCTCAATAAGCACTTCCGCTTGGTGAATAACCTGTCAGACCATGTATAAATCTGGGAGAGTGGACGCCAGGAAACGTCGGGTGTTTCCTATCTGTAGGGCGACCCATTCATCTACTACTTGGGCCTTATTTTTCATTACTCACAGGGAGTCTATGTCACTCTGCGGTAATTCCTCTGATGTGGAGGCCTCTGGAGGGGCGACATTGATGGGTCTAGCCAGCTCAGTAAGCAATCCCATAAGGTTTTCATTCTTTTCTTTTTCAGCCTTGAGCCTCTAGGCCTCCTTTTTGTATCGGGCTTCTACTGCCCTTGCTGCCTCCTTAAGCAAGTCTACCTCGCCTTGCATTCCTCTTTTGCCCAAGGATACCTTTGCAATATTGTAATCTGCAGGGTCCACGGTTGCTTCATCGGTGTCTAGGGGAGGTGTTGCCACAATGGAAAATATTTTTGTGCCTGGCCCAGTTCACAAAGTATCAACTGTCCGGGCTTTCTTCGCCTTTGGCGGGGCCTGAACTTGGGCCATCATTTCGACCAGGGACAGAGGAATCAATGAAGTGGACTGAGCTTTTCTCTTTTTGCTTTCTACCAGCCACTGAGGTGGGAGAGGTGGCCTTCCTACCAGAGTTTATTCTCCCGATTCTCTCCCAGTGTCTTGTGGCTGTTGCTCCTTTTCAACGTGGATCTCATCCGTTCCTCCCCTGGCCTCAAATTCTTCTGCAGCAACATTATTTTCAACCTCCATCCCCTCAGCCTGGTCCTATATATCAATTGCTGGGTCTGGACCCTGGTAGGTTTCCTCGGGGATTTCTTCTTCAAGCTGTGTTTCTTCTTCTTGTTCTGCTTCTTGTTGTTCTTTTTCTTCTTGTCCTTGTTCTACCAGGATTTCTTCCTTTGTTGGCAGTAGGGGAGGTATCGGGCCAAGATTTAGAGTTTGGGCCGCTGTGATAACCTGCCTGAAGGTGGCTCCCGGGAGTGGCCTTTAGAACGTGGTGGCTGGGTTTACGGTTATTCCTGGAGGTCTGGTTCCCCCAGTGAATGCCATTTTTTTGCTTGGTTTTAGTTGGTCCACTCACAGACCTTGTATTTCTTGAGCCCCAGAGATAATTTCTGGTTCCGGCTCTTTTTCTTGTGCTTCCTGCTCATGTTCTTGTGCAGGATCCTGTTCCAAGTCTTCTGGGTCTGCAGCCTCTTGTTCTTTCTCTAGGACTTCTCTCCCTTCTTATGTATTTTCCCCCTACAAATTCTTAAACTCATCAGTTGCAAATACATCATCAAATTCCTCTTGCAGAGGGGGACTGGCTGGGACCTCGGCAGGCTCTGCTTCTTTCTCCAGTTCTGGGGAACTGGAAGAAAGGATCTCTAATTCTCGGGGGAGGGATGCCCTTGGCATTGGTACCGGTTCTGCCTTGACCTATTTGATGTGCTTCCTCTTCCTCTGGGTGACCAAAGGTGGCCCCGCATCAGCTATTGCTGCCGCCTCTATGGGATCCACTCCCGTTGCCTTTATCATTAGGGCTGCCAATGATGGGGAGGAAGGGGGACGAATTGGTCTGGCCATGAGCGGGGGAGTGGCTAGCCTCATTATTAACTGTTCCCTTATCTGCTGGGAGGCTGCCATAGATTGCTTGATCTGTTCTTGTATAGGTACTTCTTGCGGGGAGGGGGTTGTAGCTATTCTCTTTCCTTTGTCTGCGCCCTGTGAAGAAGTCCCGGCCCCCAGGGTCAATCTTGGTACCGGCTGTGGTGCTAATTTTGGCACCGGTCGGGGAGCTTGACGCATACTCCTGGGGCACACTCTTTTGAAATAGGTGTGACTTCACTCGACCACCTCCTGAGTGAAGTCCTCAACCATGGGCCCCTCTTGGGTGGCCCAATCCATTACCGGCAGTGCCATTTTATCGATCCCCTTTTCTTTGTACTGGGGATCTATGGTGGGGGCGGCGTCTGAGAAGCCCGCTGAGAATCTCTGGAGCTTTAGTTCTTGCATCATTCCAGCCATCATTCTGACATAGTGCCTGCTCCACACATCCACGTCATCCTGGAAATCAGCCCAGAAGTCTTCCATGTGTATATGATGGGGCTCTGAAGCCCGGGGCAGTGCTGTTGCAATTTTGCCATGCGGATCAAAGTTCTTTCGTGCCAGATAGAACTCTTGCAAGTTATAACTCTTCAGCTCATTGTCTGCCTCCTTCGCGGCGGCCAAAATACATGTGTAGTTCCCACAGGTAATTGGGAACGAGACGTTGGGGACCTTCTTGAGGGCCAAGAAGGCGTGCAGCTCCATTATCTGCCGACAGTATTCCAACAGCACGATCTTGTCCCCACAATGCTTGGGCAACAAGTAGGGTTTCCTAGAGAAGCCAGCGACCCTAATGTATGTATGCAATTGGAACAGGATATAGTAGTGTCCATAACTACTAACTAACTTCATCGCCTCATTAGATAGGCGGTATCCAGCATCCCGGGCGGGTAAGAGCAGGTGGTAGTAAACGAACAAATCATTTACCCGACAGAAACTGGGGAAGCTGGCCTCCCATTGAATCTGTGGGGAATGGTCCCATGGTGCTTTTTGTCCTGGGCCAATCTCCAGAATGCCATCTGTAAGTAGGCCGTTGGAGTGGGGCCTCTATTGGGCCAAGGCCCAGAAAACATAAGAAGACATGTAGAACCTCTTCTTCTGGTTTAACTGCTGGAACTGGGAGTCAACATGATTGGAGATTATTGTCGCCCAGTCGAAGAATTCTCCCTTGGTGGGGATGCTGAGGAGGAAATAGTACATCCATTTGGAAAACTCCTGGGTGGAGGGTTGCCCAAATACCCGAGCTAATGCTATAATCCCCATTTGGATGCTCTCCTTGAATTCAGAGCGGGGGATGTCTATCTTCATTCTCTTTGGGTCCCTCTTCAGGGCCTTGAGCCAATGGGTATTCATGTATACCCGGGTGACATCCTCTAGTTGTGTAAACTGTTTCAAGGCGTCAGTCCTTGTAACCACCGTGGCTCTATCAAATTGTGGGATACCCAGGCCTGCCTGGAATGTGACTGGGTCGAGGGACACCAGTGGAGTGGGGTACCCAGTGGGTTCTGCAGCTGCGAGCATAACAACCCAAACAAAAGAGTTGTAGTTGGCAGCCAATGTTAAGATAAGTTCTGGAGATTGCAAGGAGCATGGGAAGCAAGCTACTCGGAGGATTCCAGAACCCCCGACATTGATTGCGAGCTGGTCTCCAGCGTGTCGCTGGATGTGCATTACCTTCACCAGGGCCTGCATTTCTGCCCAGGTTTTGACATTGGCGTCGGTCATCAGTTTTACCTTGGACTAATCTTTGAGCCCACGATGCCATTATCATGTACATACTTCATGGTGAGGGGAAGTTTTTCCAGGGCTTTCTCCATCTTTGACTTTGCTGCTGCCCTGGTTTCTGTTGTGGTTGGTAATTCTGGGCTTCCGGGAGGAGATGATGTGGACGCTTCAGACATGTTTGGAAGATAACTCTGGAAACCTGTGAGACAAAGTGACCGTCAAAACATGTTTATCAAAGTAATCATTCCTGGGTCTAGGGAATTTTACCACCGTGGTGCTTGCCTTCCTAAAAAGTTAGTATTATGCAAAGATGCCCGAAAAGTAAAACATAATAAATAGAATATTTTATTAAACATCCAGGTCCGGGGGATTTTATCACACTTGGCAAAGACACAGGATGGATGGTGATAAGAGACCCGAGGCCCAGAGAAATGACCGTTAGCAAAGATGTATAAAAAGGCAAGTTGTCAAACCCACGTGGATGCCACGTGCGTTGGCATTAAATGGATGCGATGGCGATGACGGCGGAGCCAACTGTCTGAACACGTGAAAAGGGAAAGCCACTTAGCTGGAATTGATTGTGTGCATGGGACGTAAATGAGGTTCTGATAGACTTTATGGAGGAGAGATAAAACTGCCTGTTTGAAACCGGCAGGGAGCCAAGTTTCAAACAGGTGGTTTTCTGCCTCGAAGCGAGTTCGAAGGCGGAAAACCAGAAATGGGGGTGACTCAACCAGCTAACCAAGCCACTTGGAAGGATATACATAGAGCCAAGGGATATACACATAGAAATGGGGAGATATACAGAGACTATATTAAAGCCATATACATATATACATGAATATACAACACGGTATGACGCCCGTGGGAAAACCAGACGAGACAGAAACTTATCTACAACTATCTACAGCTATTTACACTATTTACAGAAACAACCTCTGCGCAGAGGGTGGACAACCCTCTGGCAGAGCTGACCCACCAACGGGTGGCGAAACCAGAAGACAACGGACCAGATAAGATAGAAAAACAAAAAAAAACCAGGCAAACGAAAGCAAAATGAAAACCAAAAAAAGCCAGAGAGAGGGGAAAACAGGAACACCAACCTGAGAACGCAGAAGGTGGAGAAAAGAGAGGGTTACCGCGGGAGCTCTGCAACAACTCGAGTTGTCAATCGGTCAAAAGCACCACCATGAAGCACTTGCACTTGCCTGAGAATGACTGAAAATTATTAAGCGTTGATTATCATAAACTTCCTGCAAATGCTCTGTTAATCGCTTTGAAATTTCTCTTTAATTCGCCCTAAGTGCTTGAAGGTTTTAATCCCGGTAAACATGAAAATGATAGATGATATTTATTTATACCCATGGTAAAAGGAAATCCTCCTCCTTCCAGCGATCTTTGGACAGGAAAAAACCTCCGGACCCCAGGCCCAAGGATTCCTTGCGATGATATTCCTAAGAACATCACGACGAAGAATCCCGAAGTTTGAAATCTGGTTCCCAAAAAAAGGCAACCTTCGGGACCGGAGTCCGGGAGACGAAAAGAAAACAAACAAGATGCAACGCTGGGGAAGAAAACCCCGGGGAAAGAAAAATAAGAAGGGAAAGAAAGACAAAGGAAAAACCGCAAGCAAAAGAAAACAAAAGCAAAAAAGGGGGACCCAACATTTTGCACACAAAATGTAGGGATGGGGATGCAGGGCATAACAGAATGCATATTCTTTCAAGAAGGATTGTGTGACTTTTAAAATCCAGTCACTGTTGGAAGAAGGAGAAGTGAAGACTTCAGGCCCTAATTTTCTATTGGTGAGTGAGAAGGATTTCCTACAAGCTCTAGAAGAAGGAGAGGGAGTAGCATATGCTTTGGTTTTGAAGAAGATGCAGAGAAGACAATCAAGAAGACAGAGATTCCTAAAGAAGTACAAGAGTTTATTAATTAGTACAAAGAAATTGTCAATGATGGACAACCAACAAGCCCACCCCCTAAAAGAGATATTATTCACCAAATCAACCTTATTACAGGAGCTACCCTTCCTAACAAAGATTCCTATAAGACAACCCATCAAAAAAATGAGGAAATTGCCAAGCAAATCCAAGAGCTCCTAAACCAAGGCCTCATTAGAAAGAGCATAAGCCCATGTGTAGTACCCACTATCCTAGCACCCAAAAAGGGAGGAACTTGGAGGCTATTCAATGATTCTAGAGCTATTAACTAAATCACCAATAGGTATAGGTTTCCTATTCATAGGATATAAGACCTAATGGACTATTTAGGAGGAGCAAGGTATTTTACAAAAATTGACCTGAAGAGCGGTTATCACCAAATCAGAGTCAATGAAGCAGATGTTTGGAAGACTGCCTTTAAAACTATAGAAGGTCTATATGAATGGCTTGTGATGTCATTTGGGCTATCAAATGACCCATATAAATTTATGAGGCTGATGAACGAAGTACTCAAGGACTACATTGGTAAGTTTGTTGTAGTATACTTGGATGATATCATAATCTTTAGTAGGACTAAAGAAGAACACTTAAAGAATCTGCAAATTGTGTTCAAAAGATTGCATGAAGAGAAGCTTATTATCAACTTGGAAAAGTGTGAATTCCTCAAGGATTTGGTATATCTTGGGTTTGTGTTGTCTCAAGGAAGCCTCAAGATGGATCCGAGCAAGTTAGAAGCCATTGTCAACTGGCCTACTCTAAAGACTGCAACAGAGGTGAGAATTTTGCATGGTCTAGTTCAATACTATAGAAAGTGCATTAAATAGTTTAGTGCTATTTGTACTCCTATTCTAGACACCATAAAAGGTGGGATGAAAACAAATTTTATATGGAATGAACAAGTTGACCAAGGATTTGAGTTTTTGAACAAGAAGATTGCCACTCAACCTATTTTGATATTACCAAGATTTGAGAAGCTCTTCACAGTTGAGTGTGATGCTAGAAATGTTGCCATTGGGGCAATATTAAGCCAAGAAGGAAGACCAATGTATTTTCACAGTGAGAAGATCAGTGATACTAAGAGTAAGTATTTCTCATATGGATTAGAGATGTATTCTCTAGTCCAAGCTCTAAGGAAATGGAGGCACTATCTGCTTCCAAAGTAATTTGTGGTGTATTCAGACAACCAAGCACTTAGCTTTTTGAATTCACAAGACAAGGTCAGTCATAAGCACATGAAGTGGGTGGAGTACTTGTAGGCTTACACATTCAATTTCAAGCACAGGAAAGGAATGCAGAATAAAGTGGTTGATGCACTTAGTAGAAGGATTCTGACAGTACAAGAAGTACAACTACAAAGCATGGGAATTGATAGTTTCAAGGACTTATATGCAAAAGATGAAGACTTTGCAGAAGCATACAAGGTATGTACATAATATAAGAATAATTTCTATAGTGAATTTTCTGAATATACTATGCAAAGTGATATATTGTTCAAAGGGAGTCAGTTATGTGTCCCTAGAGGATCAATTAGGGAAAATTTGATTCAAGAAAAGCATAATGGTGCACTTAGTGGTCATTTTGGAGTCAAAGAGACTCAAGAGTTAGTGTAGAGGTTTTACTATTGGCCTAAAATGAATTTTGACGTCAAAATGTATGTGGAATGTTGTGTGGTGTGTCAGAAAGCTAAGGGCACATCCTCCAATGTAGGCCTTTATCAACCTCTCCCCATTCCAAGAAGACCATGGGAATGTTTGAGAATGGATTTTGTTGTGGGATTACCAAAGACTAATCAAGGAATGGATAGTATCCATGTCATAGTGGATAGATTTGCTAAGATGGCACATTTTGTCCCATGTAATACAGTGCATGATATTAAATGATGTCCCATTTTGTCACATTGCACAATTATTCTTCAAGGAAGTGGTAAGAATCCATGGCTTTCCCTTAAGAATAGTGTTTGACAGAGATATTAAATTCATGAGTCACTTTTGGAAGACACTGTGACACAAATTGGGAACCAATCTATCTTTTGGGTTTGCATATCACCCTTAGATAGATGGCCAAATAGAAGTGGTTAATAGAAGCCTTGGGAACCTATTGAGGTGTCTCACAAAGGAGTATGGTTAGACCTAGGATCAACTCCTAGGACAAGTAGAGTATGCATACAATGATACTATGAACATGACTACTGGAAAGATTCCTTTTGAAATTGTTTATGGACTGCACCATAGAGGAATATTTGAGCTCAAAGAGCTAGAGGATGGAGCCAAGGGTAGTGGTTATGCTGAATACTTTGCACACTCCATGAAAGAGGTGTATGAAATAGTGAGAATGACTCTCACAAAGAACTTTGCAAAAATCAAACAAAAGGTGGATGAAATGAAAAAGGAAGTTCATTTTCAAGTAGGGGATCTTGTTATGGTCCATCTGAACAAAGAAAGGCTACAGAAGGGAGTACCAAAAAGTTTGCAGATGAGGAGATTGGGGCCATGCTATATTATAGCCAAATATGGCAACAATGCCTATAAGGTAGAACTACCCGAGGATATTGGTTTGTCTCCGGTATTCAATGTTGCAGATCTAGTCCTCTATAAGGGGCCTACTCCAGATCTAGGCCAGATTCTTACTGAGGTTATACATGAGGTGGAAGATCTAAATTTGAAACCTACACAACCTAAGAGAGAAGAGAAGATACTTGATTCAAGGGCCTACAAGAATACCATACATAAGACATACTATGAACATCTGATCAAATGGCATGGAAAATATGATGAAAAGGCTACTTGGATCAAGGAGGTAGAGATCAAGAAGTTGGGAATTGATTGCAACTTTCTCAATCCAAGGATGGAATGAAGTCTTTTCATTTGGGGGGGATGGTGCAGGAGCACCTAGGATAATCCTCAATTATTGTTTTTTTTGGCTCGTACTAACCTTAGCCAAGTCATTTGTGTTTGGATTTGACCTTAGAAGGTCTTTGCAAGTGTGTACCTAGGTGGATTTGAATAGGTTCAATCCAACCTAGTTATTTATTCATTATTAGTGGTTAGTGGTAGATTAAGCCTAAAAGTGGGAAATGGATCCAAAATCATTCAAGGTTTGGGTAAGGGTAGGAATTTCCCTAAAATAGTCTCTAAAATATTTTTACATCATTCTAGGTTGGTTGGAGGTTATTGGAGTTTGTTTTTAGCAAAGCTGTCAAAATGTTGCATGACAACATTTGCAACTTTTGAAAGTTGCATGACAACATTTGGCATTCTTGGATTCTCTTTGGAGAATGATGATGGATGATTAATGTAATGGATGGATTGAACTAAGTGATCCAATTTTGTATTATCATAGTAGACATACTTCTAAGAACTTTTCATTGAGTAGTGGAGTTATTTTGAATGCATTAGATTATCTTTTCAAATTTTTTTGCAAGTAGTGTAGTTGTTGGTGTTGTTTTAGCAGTTTAGGGAAATATGGCTCCCCATAGCTCTCCACCATGAAAATAATCATGGCCTTGAGGGATATGGAAGGGAGGCCATTGTAAAATTCACATACGGAAGGAAGAGCTTAGAAGAGTCAGCTAGATAATTTTAAGGTCATGCCCTAGGCGAGTTCAATGTGCCCAATTAGGTGCATGACAGTATTTTGATGGTGTGTAATTGCAGGGGAAGGATTGGAAGAATGAAAAAAAGCATGGTTTCAGAAGCATAGAGTTCCTATAGTTACCTCCTGAGAGGATTATACATTGGCCAATCTATTTAGAGAGATTTTAAAGTAGAAATCAGAAGAGTGCACCAAATTAGCCCTATTAGCCCTAAATTCTAGGAACCTACTGTATGGAGGCCCTAGAACCCTAAGACCACCAAAATTATTTATATATTAGAAAATGGTATCTAAATATGAACCTTTTTTTTGGCGTTGTTTGATATTTTTGAGAGAGAAGTGATAAAAACTCACCGATTAGGGCTAATTGACCTATTAGGCCTAAAAGACCAGATTCAGTGTTGGTCTTGAGATTGGTTGTAAAACCATTGATGACCTTTTCTAATGGGGTCATATGGGAGGAAAGAAATTTTCTCAACAAGGATTTCATCCCCTGCAGCACTTGTGATGAAATGGTGAAGAGAATGCACTTGGAATCTTCCAAGGTGGAGTAAGTAAGTGAAGAGCATTTGGTTGATAGTTACCCCTGAGGTGAAGCACAAAGGATATCAACTACTTAATCCATGTTGGAGTAGTTCTAGGCTAGATAATCTAGAGATTAGAAGATCCTAGAGGATAAAGTAGGATCTTGTGAAAACTAGGGACCATTGGTTTCCTAGAAGAGCTTGTGCAAGTACACCTTGGAGAGTTTCTATCAAGACATTTATTTACAAACTCACATGCATCATGTTCCATAGTAGGCCAATAGTATCCTACTCTAAGAAGTTTTTTAGCTAAAACCATACCACTTGTGTGGGCACAAAAAGTCCTAGCATGAACCTCTTGTAAAGCTAGGGCGGCCTCATTAGTGTCTAAACATTGAGAGAGTACATTGTGATAACCTCGATGAATAGGATGTTGGTGACAAGGGTATAACGTGATGAACAAAGAATAAGGTTTTGTCATTGGGTATGATTGAGATGGGGGGATATGATACCATCCTTGAAGTGGGAATAGATTTCATGGTACCATAGGGAATATGGACCAACCAAGATGCATACCATTTTAGGATCAACATATTATAAGCAGGCATGTGGAGCTGCTCGACTAAGAATTCATACATTGTAGCATCCCGTGGGATCTCAAGAAGCGAGTCAATAGTGGCCATAGCATCAGATGCTTTATTCTGTAATCAAGAAACCCGTGTAAACTATAAAGATTGGAAGTATTGTTTCATTGTGTCTACCATTTCCTTGTGTGGTAATAGCTTATCATCTTTTGTTTGGATCTCATCCACGACTTTTTTAATGATAAGTTCTGAATCTCCGAACACCTGAAACTCTATGATGTTCCATTAGATTATTGTCTTGAGACCAACAAGAAGAGCCTCTTATTCTATGATGTTGTTGGTACAGGAGAATCATGACTTGAATGCCTTGGGGATGAAGTCACCTTGATGGGTGACAAAAAGGATTTTGGCCCCAGATCCATGAGATGTGTATGAACCATCAAAATATAATTTCCAAGGAGGTTGTTCTTCAACCATGTAAATATGTTCATCAATAAATTCCATTGTGAGAGGATACACATCTACCAAAGGTAACTTGACCAATTGATCAGCAATGACACGTCCCTTAATTTCCTTTCGGTCCACATATTGGATATCAAACTTGCTCAAAATCATCACCCATTTAGCCATGCGACCTGTAAGGGTAGTGCAAGAAAGTAAGTATTTGAGTGGGTCAAATTTGGATATGAGCTTGACTATGTGACTTAGCATATAGTGTCAAATTTTTTGAGTGGAAAAAACCACTGCAATAGATGCCTTTTCCTTGGGGGAATAATTAAGTTCATAACCCAAAATGGTATGACTGATGTAGTAGATGGCCCTTTCTTTTCCATCACCATCTAGTTGAGCAAGAAGTGCCCCCAACACCATTGTCGTAGTTGATATGTAAAGGATGAGAGGTTTTCCAGGAATGGGAAACATGAGTATTGGTGTATTTTCTAGATATTCCTTAATCTTTTCAAAACTTTGTTGACAATGAGGATCCTATTGAAAGGTGGCTTCTTTGTGAAGCATATGAGTGAAGGGTTGACACTTATCAGCAAGCTGTGATATAAAATTATGAACAGACTGAAGCTTCCATTTAGGCTATGATGCTATTTTGAGAGTCCTTGGGGGAGGCATTTACATTATGGTATTAACCTTCTTGGGATCTATCTCTATACTCTGGTAGGAAATAATGAAACCCAAGAGTTTACCTAAAGTAACACCAAAGACACATTTTTTGGATTAAGCCTTAGCTGATATTTCTAAAGGCGATTGAATATGCATTCAAGGATTATAAGATGATCAATTCTTGTTCTTTAGTTTCCTAGGATGTCATCCACATAGTCTTCAAGGATCTTATGAATCATGTCATGGAAGATGACAATTATGGCCATTTGGTATGTTGCCTTTGCATTCTTTAGACCAAATAGCATGACATTATAGCAGAAGGTACCCTATGGGGTTGTGAATGTTTTTTTTGTTGATCCTCTTATGCAATACATATCCAATTATAGCTAGAGAAACCATCCATGTGTGATATCATCTCATGTCCGACTATAAGGTCCACTAGCATATATATGTTTGGTAATGGGAAGTCATCCTTATGAAAAGATTTTTTAAGGTCCCTAAAGTTTGTACATATTATGATATCACCCAAAGGTTTAGATATAGGTACCATATTTTAAATCCATTCTAAGTAATCAATGGCTTGAATGAATGTGGCGTCTAACAATTTTCAAGCTCTTCTTTAACCAACAGTGCCACCTTTGGGTGTATTTTTTAGAGTTTCTGCTTAACTGGCTTAGCGTTTGGATCAACTGTGAGATAATGGACTACCAGATTAGGATCTAACCCAGGCATATGAGTATAAGACCATGAAAAATTCATAGATGAATCCTTGAGGAGGGACTCAAATCCTAGTTCCTCAACTTCTGACAATGAAGCTACAATGTATGTGATTCACGAACATTCCTTTGTCCCCAGGTTGATAGGCTTGGTATCCTACATGAGAATAGATGAAATTTATAGTTGATACTCACAAAGAAGAGGAAGAGGAGAGGCCTCATCCTCTGGCACCTCTAGGAGGTTTTTACTAGAGGATACATCCTTTTTCATTACTTTTTTAGAGTCAATAAGTGCCCTAGAGGGATTTTTTACTAGGAGACTCGTGTTTTTTTTTTTTTTGCAACTAAGGGTCTCCTCTTCCCCAAAATAGGCATGAGGATCCAACTTGTAGATATGTGTAGATTCATGCCCCTAGTCTTGTCTTGGTTATGCTTCTCCCATGAATTCTAGGAATGCATCCCTACTTTGGAACATATGAAAATGGATGACTCTTGGTTGATCCCAGTCTATGAGTTTGGGATGTATGAGTGGAAGGTCAACAAAATTTATGGAGAGTTGGCGAAGAATGAAGTCTCCTAAAAAGGTTTCATTACTAGATATATCATCATAGGATCTCTTAACTTCCTCTTCAAGAATGTCTTTGACCTCAAAAATTTCACCCTAGACATTTAAAAAGGTGGAGTCAGTCTCCTTGGTGATCCTAGTCAAGGTTAAGACAAATCTAAGGCCCTAGTTTCTCAGGCGGATGGGAGGTTCAAGAGGAGCCTTCATTCCTATTTCTTCTTGGCTCAAACCCCCACCTTGATAATCCCATTTCTCAGCAGCAAGTTTGTGGGGTTTGGGATATTTTCCTTTAAGTAGTCAAGGAGTGTGGTGTTAGGATGTGGAACCTCATGGTACAACCATTTGTTTATATTTGCCTACATTTCCTCTCCATCTAAGTTCCCACTAGAAAGGAACATTGAGTTCCCAATTTGCTTGAGTTGGGGAGCCTTTTGTTTCATCTTATCTTGATGGGATAGACATCCTTAGGTATGAGGGTCAAGGGGTAATGCCCCTACCACAAATGCATCTATCAAGTTGTATTCTCCACAACCTCTATTGTTGATCTTGACATTGGAAAGAGTGGATGCAAGTATGGTTTCATGATCATGATAAGTATGGGAAGAGGTGGCCACAGAAGTGCCAATGTTAATTTTTGGACAATGGGTTGAATGGGGGAATGAGGCTTCTAACGCATGACAATATGCAAAAGGTTGGGGATCGGCATGGATAGTGACTTAAATGCCATTATGGGGAAGTTAAAACACTGATGAAATGTGGAGGGGATGACTTGCATGGCATGGATCCATGGGTGACTAAGGAGGATGTTAAAGAGGAGATCAAGATCAACAACATGACATACTATGCTTTGTATTGTTGGGCCCACTTGAATGGGAAGTGAAATAGTACCCTCAAAGGTATGCTTGAGGTCATCATATGCTTTGATGGTGATGACTTGTTGTACTATATCATCCTCATTGTACCCCACTTGTGTGACAAACTTTAAATTACATAGATTTAGGGTCGAACCATTATCTATCATGAATCACTTAACTACAAAGGATTTGACCATGACAATAATGAAAAGTGGAAGATTGTGGTCTTGTGCGATAGGTTGCATGTCAGATGCTCTGAATGATAGGCCAAAAGACATTGATAGGTGACCCACAAGGGATTGGAAGTGTGTAGGATCAATGTTATCTAAAACACATGAATCTTGTAAGGATTTTGTGAGGATCTCCTGATGGATTGGTGATGTACAGAGAAGGTCTAAGATGGAGATTTGTGCGGGTGTACTCCCAAGGTGTTCTAAAAGGTTATACTATGTTGTATAGGAAGGTGTGGTAGAAGCACCAACAATGAATATTCTCCCTTGTTGTGTAGTAATTGTGCACTGGGTATGTAGACCTTTGACATGGATCATGCCAAAAAAAGGTTCAACTTGGGTGACACATCCAACAAGATTGTCATACTTGATGTAAGAATTGGTATAGTCTTTACCATCACCTTCATTGCCTTGTTTTGCATTTCCTTGGATTGGTGGCTTTTGATTAGTGTTAGCGGGGAATTTTATTGTATCATTTTTGGGGAACACATTTTAGTATATTTGCAGATTTGTGTTTGGTGAAGCTTGTGTTGGAGGCTCAAATTTAATATCCTCACAATATATGAGGTCCTAAATATAATGCTTGAGCTTCATACATTTTATAGTGGTGTTCCCTTTGATGCAATTGTAATCACAATACTCATTCTCCTTATACTAGGCAGGTTTAGGAGCATACTCATCAAATGGTAGAGTCTGTAGATAAACAATTAGATTGGCCTTGGCTATTCTATGGAAGATGATGTCTAATGGTTCACCTAAAGGGGTGAAAGTGAACCTTTAGTTGTTCTGGACTCAAGGTTTGGGTTGTCCTTGGGGAACAGAGATAGCATTCATTTGACTAGGCATTGGCTGACATATAGGTAGTGAGGGTTTTGGGGCAACAATAACAACTTACATATGCTTTTTTTCAGTGACCCCATCACCTACTATGTTAAGTAGGAGATATTTTTTCCACAGCAAGTCAAATTGTGATATTGCTATCAGGATTTAACTGTGTAGTTTTTGAGTCAAACTCATTGACCCATAATTCATGAGTAGTGTTCCATTCATTCTTATGAGAGATGGGTTCATGTTGAACCACTACTCATGAATTATGGGTCAATGAGTTTGACTCAAAACCTACTATGTTCTTTTTCTTTTTCCAGTAGTGCGGACAATCATTACAAGGCTTCTCATAATGATTCTCTTTGTAATGCCTGATAATGCCCTCATCTAAAAGGCCCTTTTTTATGTTTGACCCTTTCTCTCTGATGTCCCTATAGGAATGGATACAATTCATACACATGTAGTGGGCCATTGTAGGATGAAGATTATCAATGAATATTTTGGCCAGATATTTTTCAGGAGGTTTGTATGGTAATTATGTTGATGGGTTTTTCTACCTCTAGAGGTAATTGGCTTAAATTTCTCCCCCCTTCTTTTTTGCATTACAAAGGTTGAGGAGGGATAGTTCATGTTGCACATTGTGTGCATACTGTTATACAAAGATCAGAAAATTATGCAAATGTGTTGACTGTGCCATATGGGATCTTGTAAAACCATTCTAACGAAGACCCTCCAAGACTCTTGGGAAAGAGGTGTATAAGGAAGTTGTCATTATTAGAAACCTCTTGACAATAAATGTTAAATTCTTTGACATGTCTAACCGGGTACCACTCCCTTTGTATTTATAAAATTTGGGAGTCTTGAAGTTCTTGGGAAAGGGGATTGTTGTAATGCATCTGTCAAAATGATATGGACAAACCTCTTCAAACT
Source organism: Thuja plicata (assembly GCA_018584345.1). NCBI lineage: Eukaryota > Viridiplantae > Streptophyta > Pinopsida > Cupressales > Cupressaceae > Thuja > Thuja plicata. The sequence continues at coordinate 657,790 of MU224370.1, forward strand.
TGAAGGTTTGAGTGACTATTCCTGTGTATCTCTTTGAGTGTGTTCTTCATTTCTTCCCACTTAGTTAACATGTTGTGGAGTGGGTATACCTGTCATATTAGATGTTGTAACTTTGTAGGGATCGTATAGTGATGGGGGATAGGTAAGGAAGTTGTGGGGTTTGATAAGGAGACTGTGCAACTGGGTAGGTAGATTTCCATGGTTGTTGTGAAGGAGGCTAAGCCTCATTTTGATGGGGAGGTGGATGATAATGTTGTTGAGCTGGGTATGCTTGTTGAGGATTGGGTTGTTGTTGGTAGAAAGGTTGTTGTTTTTGTTTTTGTTGCTATGATTTTGGATAGGTGGGATGGGTGTATGTTTGGCCTCCATAGTTTGGGTGTGTGGTAGCGCTACCATCAAAAGGGTAAGTGCCTTAGGTACTGGTGACCCTAGGGGGAGGTATAAGGTAGTTGATGGGAGAAGCCATAGGATTGACTGGCATGGAGGTGGCACAACTTGAGAGGCATTGGATGAAGGCATTTCCAAGTAGTTGACAAATGTAGGAGTGAGTGTGGCTTGTTGTTGAGGTTGAGTGGGTTGAGCTGTAAATTGCATAGCAGGCCGGGAAGTGGAAGGATTGGTGAAGTGTGATTACATTTGAACACCCATATCTTGTATTTGTGCTTGTGATAGGTGCCAAGAAAATGATGAGTCTTCCTGCATAGCTTGAGGGCCCTATACTAAAAACGTGGGTTGTGGACTCGGGGTTGTTTGAGAAACAAATGTAGGTTGTTGCAGCTGCATGGATGGTGGTAATTGGGAAGCATGATTACTTTGTAGAAGGGATGATGGTACTATAGTAGTCATAGGAGGTGGAGTCACTAATGATTGATTCAACAGTCCTATAGGTAGCATCCCCGTAGTGAACTGTAGGAATGGCTATTGCGGTGGAGGAATAGGTGGTAGTGATGTTTGCATGGTAACTTGTTGTGTGGCTATCAGTTGCATGACTATTTGTTGGATAATAGTCGGCTATGAAACTGTAGGTTGTATTGTAGCATGCTATGTGACTATTTCCTGTGTGACCTAAGGGGTATCTTGTTTGGATGTTTGTGATAGAAATGCTTGGGCCAGGTAGACTGGCAGAGATCCCATGATTGCAAAAGGGATTTTGTGTCACAGCGTGCACTATGGGTTGGGTGATAGCTGATGGGAGTAGTAGAGGCATGGAGGTGGTAATCTGGGTGGACCTTTGACTAGGATTTACAATCTTCTTTATGATAAAGTTGAATGTATCATTTGGGACATGTAGAGGATGTGCAGGTTCAAATTGCATAAGCTCGGGCGAAATGGGGGTGCCTTCACGTATGAGATTAGCAACAATTGTGTGGTAATTTTGGCCTATGATGGCACTCATAATGGCTCCATGACCTAGTAGATTGAGGAAGACCTTCATAGTAATAGGAGTAGGGTTTCCAGGTTGGTTGACCAGGATCCCCTCAGTTTGAAACTGGTTGCGGGGATCAAAGTAAACCATGGCCTTATTAGGATCAGACCACGATCCAAGTGAGGAACCAGTTGGAAGATTAGGATCCATGTCATTTCTCTTTTTCAAATAGGTTTGTGGTGGCATGAAAGATATGGCCTACTATGTATGGAAGATAGTGGATGCTATGGGTAAAAGATGCTCTGGGAATGACTACAACTGGGTGATGGTGACAACGAAATGTAGGAAAACTAGGGTGTGCTAAGCTAAAAAATTTCTGATGCTTGGGCATGAGTTGGAATGCCTAGTACTAGTTGGATGGGGTCTAGATAGTAGCCATAGAATAGTCTGATGGTCCTAGGCTACAAGATGATCAGAGTATACTAAACCTCTAAATCGAGGTGATATGACAATGAAAATGGACAAGCAACTCTAGACAAGACTAGTTTGAAAATGAGCTATGAGATGATGTCGAACGAAGAAGTGTGACAACTTGAGGATTTGAGATTGTATCATCAGAAAATGGAAGCACTTCCATTTTGGACTAGTTTATCCCTCTGAGTAAGTGGTTTGGGGTCATGTAAAATGCCTTGAATGGGTTTTTGACTTAGATCTAGTTTTTCCACTATTTTGCCCTATTTTCCACTTCTCTCTGGCCTATTTATGGCATCCTGCTCTATAAATTTGAGGTTCTTGACCTCAGGGTCAAGGTTGACCTTGACCCTAACCTAGTTCAAGGTCTACCTTGACCCTAACCTAGGTCAGGGTCAACCTCAACCCTGACACAGGGTCCAAATTTCAAGTTTCCAAGGTTTCTAGATGTCAGGCTTTGGAAAGACTTAATTCCCGCTTCTGGGTCAGCTGTTTCAGACTCCAAAGTAACAACTCTTAAAATTATATTTAATATAGGTCAACTTCTAGGGGTTTAGGCCTAATTGGAATTTAATTATCCTATGTTGGCCTCTCTAGAAGTTTGTTCCATAGATTTGTATATAAGGAATCTTTTCTCCTCTCATTTTCTCTAAGGTACAAAAGGGAAGCAATATCATCCATACACAAGTGATCATTTACATTCAAGCTCTCAAGAATTAAAGAATTCAATCACATTCAAGCATTCAATTTATCAAGGAGATCCATTGGTAGTCATTGAAGGATTCCAAGTTCTATGAAGCTCTCTTGTTGAAGATTTCTCCATCCACATCCAAGCTTCTTCCTATTCCAAGATCCATTCTAGATTGGTGTTGAAGACCTAAATACAATTGATTTGAGACATCCTACATTCTACATTCATTTGGAGCATCCATGCTTGTGGATCCAAGGATTTGAATCCTCCATAAGGGTTTCTATACAAGCAAGGTGAATTTGTTTATTTACTTTGTTTATCTCTGTAATTTCAATTATATTTTAAGATTAATTCCAAAACTAGGCTTTGACTAAGGAAAACCCTCCCCCCCAACAAACAAAACCATTTTTATTGTAGGTACACATATAGGATAATGAATTATAGAGAAAATTAGGATACCCTTTTTAGCCAAATTTTGGGATCCACAAATAGAATTTCTGTCCGAGCAGTGCAGGTCAAGGTCAACATAAAGGGGTGCACTTGCACCCTCGCATTTGGTTCAAGGTAAAAATTTCCAAGAAAAGGAAAATATTTCTAGGTTTTCTCCATCTCTGTGTTTCTATTCCAGATCCGGTTGTAGAATTTCCATAAACCTGATACAAACACTAGAAAACAACAATTTCTAGATTTGCTATACTTTGAATTAAGTACTTGTCTTCAATTTGTTTCAATTGAGGTTATAATCAATTCAAATCTATTACGCACTCTTCATCTCACATCGGGAATGTAAGGTTTTCTTTCTTCTTATTTCTGATTGATTGATGCATTTGTGCATTGACCATTTTCTTATGGTTGATCAAAGTGGATCTTTTCTTTGTGAAATTTGGGGCTAGGAGAAGAATCTTATCTTCCCCCAAAACCTTTAAATCTATTTTATACATATAAAGGAATGTAAAGGGGGAAATGTGTCTACATATATATATAAGAGATGTTATGGTAAAGGAATGTAAAGGGGGAAATGTGTATACATATATACATATACATATATATATATATAGACACATTTCCCCCTTTACATTCCTTTACCATAACATCTCTTACATTTTCCCCATTATTTATTTCTTTACATTTTTGTGAACCCGCTTACGACAACTCTTTCTTTTGTGGTGTTAGATTTACATTTCATGTTCGTTCTTGCATATTAGATTAGCCTTATTTTATGGTAAAGGAATGTAAAGGGGGAAATGTGTATACATACATACATACATACATACATACATACATACATACATACATACATACATATATGTATGTATGTATGTATGTATATATATATATGTATGTATGTATGTATGTATGTATACACATTTACCCCTTTACATTCCTTTACCATAACATCTCTTACATTTTCCCCATTATTTATTTCTTTACATTTTGGTGAACCCGCTTATGACAACTCTTTCTTTTGTGGTGTTAGATTTACATTTCAAGTTTGATCTTTCATATTAGATTAGCCTTATTTTATGTTCTTGCATTTACATTTTCCTAGTTTAGTTCATTTGCATCACATTGGTGTATGAGCTTTAATACCTCTAGTCATACTTATAATATCCTGGTTAGAAGAAGTTGTAGAGTTATGGGTTCCTTTGATCCTGAGTCTTCCTCTCCTTTCCTTAGAATCCCATATGATAATTTGATCACTCATGATTCTAATCCTTCTATGGAGCATAACTCTTTTCACTCATCTCATGATGAGGATGATGCTTTAAGAGTTCCTTCTGAACAAGTCCAAAAACTTTCAACCGAACTTGATAAAATGGGAAATCAGCTTATTCAAGAAAATTGTAATCAAGATTCTATTCAAGCTATAGAGGCTCTTAATAAATTCCTTCGTGATAGTGATCAAGGTGTTAATATCTTGCATGGTATCACTCATCTTGTGCATTCAATTGTCAAACCTTTAGCTCAAGAAGCTCAATATTTAGGATTTACTCCTCCTGTCACTAGTGTGGAATCTTATTCCATTCCTTTACCTAGAAATCCTACTTATACTCCTCCTTTCATGACTACATCTCTTCCATAGTCCAATCCTCTAGCTTTTAATTTTCTGCTTCCATCTCTTCCTGTGAGTGGTCCACCGGTAGTGTCTTCCATTCTCAGTGCTTCCTACACTTTTCCTAGTGTTCCTAATGTTTCTATGCCTCCTATTTCTTCTAATGATTCCACAATCATTAGTGTTATACACTAAATTTTGTACCCTAGGTCAAGCTCTCATAGTCTTGATAATCTAGTATAACATGGGAATCATTTCAAGGTTGCGGGACCTTTTCTAACTAAAATGAGACCTCCAAGTTCTAGGATGGTTCCTCTTGGATTATCACCTTAATTTTCTCTTTATGCATGAAAGTAAACTAGATAGGAAAAGGGATAGAAGGAGTGCTAAAAGGGAAATAACTGAAAGAAAATTATCCTACTGGGTGATACAACGAAGGTAACTTGAATCATAACATGTTAACTAATCTCAGCATGAAACCTTGGATCTAATAGAACAGCATGGCACAATCCCTTGATATTTATTATGTACGCATATTCACCATAAGCCTTTGCACCAACTATTGGATCCTTTTCGAGTTGCACAGAGATTACCTCTACGCTGACTAAGGACCTTCAATCAACTTTGACTCATCTTTTAACTATGGTGAACTGAATCCTTTATGTATCTGAGTCGTTGAATCTTTTGCCTAACCATGATTTCATTACGAGATCACGTGACCACTGCAGGATCAGATCAAGATCAATCACCTTCGGTAAGTCTCTAAAAAGCCTTGGAATATTCCCTTTCCTTATGAGACTCAGTGACTGAAGGCAATCTCAAAGTCGCTAGATAATATGGAATATTCCACCATAGTCACGAGACTTGGAGACCAAAAGAATATAAAACACGGGCCCATTTAGACATGCGTCCCCATTGGATTTGTTTACACTTTCCTTGTCACCTCAAACACTGACACCATAACTGATCTTGACTTAACCCATTCTTAACCATGGAAAATCTGGAGACTTGGTGACTGAGTAATCTCCAAGTCTCATAAATATTTTCTAACCCTGAAGTTAATTGTGAGATCTCCCGACTAAGAAGGACCTAGCCTTACCCTGCTCGAACTTAGGTTTTGTTTGTGGTCACAAAAATACATTAAGTCATGAGGTCTCCATACCTTTTCTTTACCTTGAGTCACATTCAGAGATCTGGCGACTACCTTCAGATTGAACACGATCCAACAACTATCGCTGGGTCTCCTGATCAAATGAGAATATTCCTTTTCCTTATGGAGGCCACGTGACTAAGGTAATCTCAGGATCACTAGATGATATGGAATATGTTTTTTCCTTCTCGCGACTAGGAGACTAAAGGTAAAGTAATGCGCACATGGAAATTAAAGAACTTAAGTCACCCAAAAAAGGTAATGAGAAAATAGAAAGGCATGGCCAAGAAACTAGGGTTTATACCAAATTCATAGAGTTTTTGCATACTTAGGTTATTTTTCATGAACAAGTCAAAACCAAAGAGCTGAAAATATTGCAGAGGACACAACAAGGACCAAAAAATTTAAAGATTTTCATAGGCTAGGATCTACCCTTGTGGGAGCCTCATTTGCTCCACCTGTAGCCAAATTTTACCAGATTTGATAATTGAAATGCATTATGATCCTTGCATTCTGTGATGATGAATGGACCTCCCCAGAAGGAATCAAATTTAGTATGTTTGCCAGACCTTGATTTGAATTCATCCCACTTAGGACTACATCCCCAATTTAAAAGTTTCTAGCCCTGGCTCTTTTATCAAAGCTTCTCTTTGTTTGCATTTGATGGAATTCCATATCTTTCATGGATTTATCTATGAGTTCCTCTAATTCCATAATCTGAGCATACCTAATCTGCAAAGGATCTCCTTCTTCAAACAAGACATATTGAGTAACTAAGTCCAAAGCTGGAAATTTGGTTGAAATGGACAACTTAGTTCTCTTCCATACACTAACATGTAAGGATAATTCCCAATGATCTTTTTGGGGTTATTTTGTCTAACCATAAGGTAGATTTCAATTTAGTATGCCAATCTCTTTGGTTATCTTGTAATGTCTTCTTGATTACCCTAATCAAGTTCTTATTGGTTGATTCTGCCAAACCATTCCCTTGAGGGTAGTAGTTTGAACCTGTGTTCAAGTAAACACCATGCCTAATTTCCCATTCTGAGACTTTGAGGCCTATCAAAGCTAATGCAGTATCTTATATGATGGAGTTTGGAGTGCCAAATCTGTGAATAATATCATCATAAAAGTTTAGGACAACACCCTCATTTGCTTCTTTCAATGCAAATGCCTCTATCCATCTAGTGAAATAGTTTGTTGTAGTAATTATCCATTTATGGCCACTAGATGGAGGATTAATCATGCCAATGAAATCTATGCCCCATCTCATGAAAGGTTGTTTTGTTTTGATGGCATGAAGGGGAAAGGCTGCAAGTTTTTCTTTTCCTGCAAACATGGCACACTTGATGCATCTCCTCACATAATCATGACTATCCTTGAAGATAGATGGCCAATAGTAACTAGCCCTCATGATCTTAAAAGCAGTAGTCCTGGGAGAGAAATGACCTCCAAAAGGTCCATCATGGAATTCAAATAGGATATTTTCTATCTTTTTTGAATCTATGCATCTCAAAAGGACACCATTGTGATCCTTTCTAAAAAGAATTGCATCTATCAGCACAAAAGGAATGGATCACAATCTGTAATACCTTCTCTTTGCTGAATCCAAATCTATAGGACATTCTCCTATCTTTAAGTAATGAACCATGTTAGGCAACCAACCTATTTCCTTGACATGATCTTCTATCGAATGCACAACTAGAGATGCATTCTATTGTTGTGAATTCTTTGAGTTCTCATCCTCTGTCAAATTCTCACGAAGACCTCTTCCTCTAACTAGCTTGGTAGTTTGGATGTCAATGTCATATTCCATCACTCTAGTGATCCAACCAGCTCTTTTCTCATTTAGGTCTTTGGAAAGAAAAAACTCTTTGACACTTGGATGAGTGACTTTTAAGTGTACCTTGTTGTGAGTCAATAGATATCTAAACTTTTTAAGGCTCTTTACCACAGCAAGTAAATGTTTTTCTACAAAAGAATATCCTTGTTCATATTCTTCCAAACCTTTGCTAAAGAAAGCAATAGGTTGCTCCAATCCTTCAGAATTTTCTTGGGTCAACATTCCAAATATGGCATCAGAACCTCCATAAGCATAAAGGATGAAATCCTTACTAAAATTTGGGTTTAGAAAAGAAGGAGCTTATGTAAAAGCCTCTTTGATATCTTGGAAATTAGCTTTCCCTTGTTTACTCCAGTTGAAGACTGAACTCTTCTTTAACATAGCTATGAAAGGCTTTAGTAAATCTGCAATATTAGGCAAGAAATGCCTGACAAAGTTAATCCTTCCTATGAAAGATTGAAAGCCTTTCTTGTGATATGGTAGGGGTAGCTCTAGAATAGCTGCAATCCTTTCAGGGTCTACTATGATTCCTTTCTTGGATACTATATATCCTAACAGTTTCCCTTCATGAACTACAAACACACATTATTTGGGATTAAGAGATATCCCAAACTCTCTACACCTTTCAAACATTTTCCTCAGATGCTTGATATGGTCTACCACATGTTTAGAATAAACACTTATGTAATCTAAATAGACCAGTACAAATTTGTACATGAGGCTTTTAAAGGCCATATCCATTGCCTTTTGAAAATTAGCACCTGCATTTGGCAAACCAAAGGGCATCTTTTGATAAGCCATGGTCCCCCACTTGGTTGTAAATGCAGTCTTATATTGATCTTCTTCATGAACTAGGATCTGATTTTATCCTAAATAGCCATCTAATAATGAAAATCTCTTAGATCCAGAGACACATTGCAGTATTTTCTCCATAGAGGGTAATGGATGGTGATCTTTGAGGGATCCCCTGTTAAGGTCTCTGAAGTCAACACATAGCCTAAGTTCCCCATTCTTCTTCCTAACAAGAACAAGGTTGGAAACCCAAATAGTGTGCTTGATGGGATAAATGATTCCACTTCCAATCAATTTTATCACTTCTTTGCGCATAAGTGGTTCAAGCTTGGGGTTGACAGGCCTTTGCTTCTGTCTGACTAGTTTGGCATTAGGATTCAATTCAATCATATGTTGAGCAAGTGAAAGATTGAAACACTTGAGGTTTTCATATTTCCATGCAAATATATCACTGGACTCTTGAAATAATTGGGTGTAAGCCTGCTTTTGTGAATCAGTATTTACCTTCCCAAATTGTAGACTTTTATTTGGCTCCAACTCTAGTTCAGTACAATGTTCTTGTTGGACTAATAGGCCATTTTTACTACTCTTAACTTGATCATCTTTGTTGAATAAAACTCCTAAGGTGAAAAGACCCTTGGGCATCTTATTAGATCTGAGTTGTATCACTTGATCACCATAGTTCTGCATTAGTCTATCTTGGTTATGTTCTGAGAAAACATCCTCTTCAAATAAGAACTGTAGAATTTGTTCATCATTGTCAAACACTTGCCAATTGATATTATTATCAGGGATAGAAGGTCTAACAATTACTTTGATATGTTGTTGGTCTCTTTCTTTTGAAATTCTATTAGGGATATCATAGTGAGATCCAACAGCAACTAATCTATCTGCATTTTGATTTAACTTTCTAGGGATTGCAATAATATTGAAAGCATGGAAATCTTCAATTGCATCCCAAACTCGATGCTTGTATGCCCTCATTGTATCACTTTTAGTTTCACTTATCCCTCTTACTTGGATGAAAACTACGTTACTATCACCATATACTTTTAGGGCTCTGATCCCTCTCTTTCTTCTCCATTCCAATCCATTCACTAGGCTCTCATATTCAGCAGTGTTGTTAGTGCAAGATAAACTAAACCTAAAGGCTGTATAATACTTCTCCCCATTAGGGGAGAATATCATAGCACCACCACCAAACCCATGTCTACTTCTAGCAACATCAAAGAATAGCTCCCAAACTTGATTTCTTTGATCTTCTGACTCAGTGTCTTTCTTGGAAAGATTTGGCTCTATGAATCCACTTTCTTGTATTAAGTAGTTTCCCAAATCGGCATACCAAATAATATTGGCTTGAGCTTCAAAAGATATTTCTGATTCCAATTCATCTAGATAGATATCTGGGATACCCTCTATTTTGGTGTTTGTTTCTCTGATGATTGGGAAGTCATTATTGTCAAGTGCAAGGTAGATTGTATTGAGTATAATGGACACATAAGGCTCTATGTGGTGTGCTGCCAATGATTCAGACTTGATAGTAACCTTAGTTCCACATATTATATAGAAAAGCATGTGAGACCAATCAGAAGAAATATATCCTCCTATCTTGTCTGTAAACTCCCTTGATAAACATATGGAAAATAAGGCATGGAGGTCTATGATATATATCAAGGAGGATAGATAAATTGGGACTTGCATGAAGTATTAGGCTTGTATCTTTAGCTATACCTATGGTATTTAATAAGGAACCATCAAGTTGGGTCACCCTCTTTTGAAAAGGTTCATATTTAAGTCCCAAATGGTTAGCTACCTTCTTGGGCATGACAAAGCTAGTAGCCCCTGTATCTACCATGCAATTATGTACTAAATATTTTCCAATAATCAAAGATACATAAAAGGGAGGTGGTTTTAAGTTCCTACCTTGCATGCCACTCGCCTTGGAGTTGATGCTTGGAGTCTTTTCCTTTTGACCAGTGTTAACCAACACTGGCTTAGAAAATTCCTTTTTTATAGGCTGCCGAGGAATTACCTCTTTAGTCATTGCTTTCTTTAATATCTCAGGTTGTCCTGGAATAGCCAAAGAGTCCCACATAGACATAGTAACATTTACCTTCTTAATATTGTCTATGATGTTGAAAGACACTATTGTGTGTACTCTTTGATGTGTCTTCACTAACATAGCCTCAATCTCCTTGGGAGATTGGCCCTCTTTGACTGAAATGGTTGGAAACTTCTTTCATTCGCTCCATGTCTTGATCTCTTCTTTTAGACCTAGTGTTGGCAGAAATTGGGGATTCACCATTAACCCCATTGATATCTTGTTCTTCCCAATTAGGGAGAGTTGTATCATCAGCATGTGCTTCTTGTTGGGGCATTGACCCACTAGAAGGGGCCCCTGATTGTGCATTTGAAGCATTTTGCAGCATGAGTGCTTGATGCACTACTCCATTTAAGCATGTTGCCTAATTATGGGACTAATTGCAAGGATAAAACCATTCCATCTCTATAGAAATATTATTTTGACTTGGGACTATATCTTTGACTAGGTTTGTAGAATTAAGGGGTGTTGGATTATAAGGTTGGAAAGACCTTTGATTGTAGTTCTTCCTTTGACCCTGGTAATTCCCTTGATATGGTGGCCTATTCTGCTAATAGGATTTTCCCTAGTTTCGATATTGTTGATTGGAATTTTTGTTCTATGGCTGAAAGGATGGTTTACTCTCTTGATTCTGCCTTTTCAAATTGGTCATCTCATTGCTCATGGTTTGCATCAATTTTTTTCACTTCCTGTAGTTCTTGTGATAAACCTGCCTTTAACTCCTCACTGTTTGTACTAGCCTGAGGTGCTACTATGATGGGTATAGGGGTAAAAGGAGGTATTTGCAGAGGTGCAATGGGCTAAAGATTAGGAAAGATAGGCATGGGTGGCCTTTTGGCTATCATGTATGCCTGGATCAAACAATTTTCAGCCTTGACAGCTATGTCAAAAGCCTGAGGTAAAGAGGTACCTCTCATGGATTGGATCATGACAGAGATTTGACCATTCAAACTTTGCAAGAAGTATAATAAGGCATGGTCAGCTGATGGCCTTACTGAGACAGAAATTGTATTCCATGTCTCAAGGAATCTATTATTGAAGTCTGTCATTTGTTCTTGAGGATCTCTCTTTATGGTTGTTAGTTGCTAGACCAAAGATAAATTATCTGATTTATCCCTAAATTATTTACTCAATGAATCTCCTAATCCATCCCATGAATTAATAGAAAAAACAATAAGAGTTCTAAACCATTCTAAGGCCTTACCTTTGAAAGAGGATTCTAATAGCTTGGCCACATTTTCTTGAGTTATATTGTGTATACTATAGATAGTAGTCACATCTCTTATGTGTTCAACAGATGTTGTTTGTCCTTCACCTGTGAAATTAGATAGACTTTTGAGTGATACCAAGGGAACATCATGATGTTGAGAAAATTTCAATGGACTTCCTTGATTGAAGGGGGCAAAAGAAAACTGTCTAGCCATTGCAGGAGCTATGATTTGTTGAGCAGCAACTATGTGAGTGGTATTGAGGGGTGGAGCTGAATCTTCTTGTAGCTCTCTAGTTAGAGATCTTCCTCTTCTTCTGAAATGAATAGGCAAAGGTCTCCTCTCTAAAGTATTAGGTGGTGTAGACTATACCCTCCTTGCAGGGGATGTTCTTTGAGATGATCTTCCTTTATATTTTCTTGTTAAGGGCAATTGTAAGAACTTAGAAGATTTTGATCTTCTTGTCTTGATCTTTCTCATATACTTTGAACAGGACTGGATCTTATTTTCTTGACCAATGGAGTCACCAGATATACTTGACATGAAAACCTCTTTAGGTCTTTATTATGCAATTAGCATATCAGAGATAGCATAATCTTTGAAAATAAACTTCCTTTAGGTCCCACTGGGCATTCCAGAAAATTGTTATACACTAAATTTTGTACCCTAGGTCAAGCTCTTGTAGTCTTGATAATACAGTATAACATGGGAATGGGAATCATTTCCAGGTTGTGGGACCTTTGCTAACTAAAATGAGACCTCCAGGTTCTAGGTTGGTTCCTCTTGGATTATCACCTTAATTTTCTCTTTATGCATGAAAGTAAACTGGATAGGAAAAGGGATAAAAGGAGTGTTGAAAGGGAAATAAATGAAATCAAATTATCCTACTGGGTGATACACCGAAGGTAACTTGAATCATAACACATTAACTAATATCAGCATGAAACCTTGTATCTAATAGAACACAAATTTCTAGATAGGCTTACATAAGTATTTTATAGAGAGGTTTGAGATAAACACAGACTACTCAGGGAAAGAAGTAATTTCACAGACAACAGCATATTCACTATGAGTAGACACAGACTATGACCTACAAACAAACATCCACTTCTGCTACTAGGCACAGGAATGAGAAAAAATGATAGGGGACTGAAGAATATCCACAAATGGATCTAAATCAGATTACCCACAGTAGTACATGAAATTGCAGAAAGAAAGAGGGCTCGGGAACTCCAATATTTCTCTAAAAAATCATTCAATATATTCTAATTAAGTAAGAGAAATTCATACAAGAAATCCCAGGGAAAGATAAAATGTCACAAAAAGCCTTTGCAATATCTAAAAGTCAATGACATATTACAACATATGAAAACCTAGGGGCAGAGAAGATGCCACAAAAATATTACATAAGATAAAAAGCTCTGAAACTAACTTATATACACTAATCCTCTAGCACGCAGGCTCAGGAGACAATCTGATTCTAGAACTAGGGTTTTAATACATTTAAAATAGAATAATAAAAAACCCTAATACTGTCAATTTTTCTCATCAATGCCACAAAAATATCTTGTTCAATCTGATATAGCTTTGAATATCTTTCTTATCACCATAAATGCAGTTCTGACAAGTCGGCTTGACCCATCTCTCTGTTTGCAACTTGAGAAATCGTGCCACCGCCATGGACTCTAAGAATCAGATATTCATATTTTTGAATATTTAAACCTTTAACAATCAAAGAAGGCATGAATATCTGTATCAATGACTCTAAAAATACCTTATCTCTTGTTTAAAATACAACCATCAATCTTCATCTTATATTTGTTTCCTTTGTCCTTCAACCTGCATCAGACTAGCCCACATGGTAGCATGGTGCAATCCCTTGATATTTATTGTGTGCACATCTTCACCATAAAAATTTGTGCCAACCATTGGATCCTTTCCAAGTTGCACAGAGATTACTTCTACGCTGACTAAAGACCTTCACTCAACTTTGACTCATCTTTTAACCATGGTGAACTGAATCCTTTATGTCTCTGAGTCATTGAATCTTTTGCCTAACCATGATTTCATTATGAGATCATGCGACCACCACAGGATTGGATCAAGATCAACGGTCATCGGGAAGTCTTTAAAAATCCTTGGAATATTTCCTTTCCTTATGAGACTTAGCAACTAAAGGCAATCTCAAAGTCGCCAGATAATATGGAATATTCCACTGTAGTCACGAGACTTGGAGACTGAAAGCATATAAAACACGGGCACATTAAGACACACGTCCCCATTGGATTTTTTTACACTTGCGTTGCCACCTCTGACACTGACATGAACATTGATCTTGACTTAACCCATTCTTAACCATGGAGAATCTAAAGACTTAGCGACTGAGTAATCTCCAAGTCTCATAAATATTTTCTAACCATGAAGTTAATCGTGAGATCTCCTGACTGAGAAGGACCTAACCTTACCCTACTCAAACTTAGGTTTCATTTGTGGTCACAAAAACACATTAATTCACTAGGTCTCCATACCTTTTCTTTACCTTGAGTCACATTCAGAGATCTGGTGACTACCTTCAGATTGAACATGATCAAATGACTGTCACCGGGTCTCCTAATCAAATGAGAATATTCCTTTCCTTATGGAGGCCACGTGACTAAGGTAATCTCTGGATCGCTAGATGATATAGAATATGTTGTTTCCTTCTCATGACTAGGAGACTAAAGGTAAAGTAATGCGCACATGGAAATTAAAGAACTTAAGTCACCCAAAAAAGGTAATGAGAAAATGGAAAGGCATGGCCGAGCAACTAGGGATTATACCAAATTCATAGGGTTTTTTGCATACTTAAGTTATTTTTCATAAACAAGGCAAAACCAAAGAGCTGAAAAGATTGCAGAGGACACAACTAAGACCAAAAAATTTAAAGATTTTCATAGGCTGGGCTCTACCCTTATGGGAGCCTCATTTACTCCACCTATAGCCAAAATTTACTAGATGAGGAAAATTTGGGTAACAATTAGTCTGGCTCAAATTGTGTCCTCTTTACAACAATAACTTGCATCCTTAACTCAATCCAAGTTTAGTATTCCTACATGTGTTATGGGTAGCCCTTTATCCCTAGACATTTTTCATGCTCCTGCCCCTCAACAAGCCAATATACCCCATCTTGAGAATTACAATGGCAAGGGAGATCCTGTCACTCATGTTAAAACATTTCAAATCCTTTGTAGTGACTATGCTCATGACCATAGGATTGTAGCCCATTTGTTTTCTAGAAGTTTTCATGATAAGTCCTTACAATGCTATTGTTCCTTTCTTCCTTATTCTATTTATTCTTTTCCAAAACTTGCTAATACCTTTATCCAACAGTTCCAAAATAAAATTGGTCTGCAAGTGTCCTTAACTGATTTAATGCAGTAAACATAATACTAAAGAAAAATTAACAAAATTTATTGGTAGATTTAAGCATTTGTATGCTTAAATTTCTTAACCTATTTCTGATATTGATATTTTAGATATTTTTACTTCAAATTTGCAAAAGGATATTAGAGATAAGATTTTGCTTACTGAATTTACCTCTTTTCAACAACTTTGCATAGTGCTTCATCATTATCAATTACAAGTGAGTCAATTTGAGAGAAACACTCCAATGGCTCATGTTCCAGTTGATAAGAGTGGTGTTTCTCCTAATCCCAACAAGTTTCAGAAACCTAACAACTATGTCAAGATAAATAATCAAGCAAATGCAGTTGCTGATCAAGTTGTTGTTGCATCCAACAATACCACTTCTGCATCCACTACTTTTCATTTGAATCATACGTTTACTCCTCTTTCTAAATCTTTACATTATATTATGAATAAATTATTGACTACTAATATGATTATTTTGCCTCTTATTCGACCTCTTCTTCCTACTATGATGGAATTCAAATCATTTGATCCTAAATCCTTTTGTGAGTACCATAGTCAGAATGGCCATGATACTGAGAAGTTTTATTCTCTAAAACATAAGGTTCAATACTTAATTGATTCTAATGCTTTATCTATTGATAATTTTGATGGTAGTAGGAACAAATCTGTCTCTCCTCCTAATCAAAACCTTCAAATATATAAGAATCCTTTGTCTACACATGATACTAATACTATTATTCATCCATCTTCTATGGATATTATTTATGATTCAAAGATGGATGATCTCAATCATATTGTTAACCATATGGAGCATTTTGTTTTTCCTCAACCTGTATCTCCACCTCAGCCTCAATCTCAACCTCCTATTCAAGTTCCTCCATCTCAACTTCAACTTCAAGTTCCACCTCAACCTAAACCTAAACTGAAACCTCAACCTAAACCTCAAAAAAAACCTAAGGATAAAAGACCTAGGGAACTCTCGATCACCTTTGATGATTCTGAGACTATTAAGGCTCCTGATGGTTCCCTCTACATTTATGCTAGGATTGCTAAGATACCTACGCATGCTTGTCTTGTTGATCCTACTTCCTTAGTCAATGTCATTACTAAAGAAAAACTTTTTATGATGAAATTACAACGTGATTATTATGATATATCTAATGTGCAGATCCAAACTTGTAATGGTTTTCTCTACCCATCATTTGGTTCTATTAACTTGCCTGTTGAAATTTGTGGTAAATTTGTGGACACTACCTTTGTTGTTGTCCCTACTTCTGATAAGTTTCAAGTTAAGCTTGGTTTTCCTTGGTTGATTGCCATGTATGTCGTTGCTTCTCTTATCCATAAGTGTATCAATTTCATTCATGATGAATAAGTTAAAAAAATTAATCATAGTTTATATCAACCTTCTAGGCCTAGGGATTGTGCTACTAATAGAAGTAATCTTCTAGGGTGTGCTTGCACAATACCACAAGACAAGACTTCTTTTGTCCTAGTCCAATTGGGATCCTAATCTTCTCTATAGGACCACTCTAGCCTCTAGGCACTGAGCCTAAGACTCTCCCTAACTATTCCCTAAGAGTTCAAATATTGTGCTTCACCTTGAAGGAATTTCACCATCAAATTTGTCTCACCATGCTCCACATTGGTTCCAAGGCTTTCAATGCCAAATCCTTGAAATAAACACCACACATGTTACAAGGGTATTTTATATGCTTTGAATGTTCAATCCACATCCACTCAATCCAAATTTCATAGGTTTTTCACTGCAAGAAAATCAAGTTTAAAATTCACACCCAAATTCCCTATTAGGCCTAAAACATCTATTAGCCCTATTCAGTGAGTTTTTCAAACTTTTCTCTGAAACTTTGCACACAACCCCAAAAAATATTCTAGGATATGGATACCCTTTATGGATACCTAAAAAAAATTTAAGGTATAAGGTTCCCAAGTTTTCCGTACAACACTATCCTAGAAAGTAGGGCTTTTAGGTCTATTTTGGCTCTCTATAAGCAACTCACTCATTTCTCTTCAAAAATCTATCCAAATTGATTGGATAAGATATGATATCAACACTAGGAACCTATGAGACTCTAAAAACACTAAATCCACTCTTTGTTTAGTTCTCCATATCATACCCTTGTCTCTGCAAATGGATTTATCCTCACCATACCTCTAACCGGACTGTCCTAGCTCGCCTAGGGCATGGTTTTAAAAATAGTTAAACACCTCTCCAGACTTCCTACCTCTATATAAACTATGTATAGTGGCTCCCCTATGCATTTAATTCAACCTTTTATGTTTTCCATGGTTGAATTTCATGGGGGAGCCATGAAATAAAAATCCACCCTGAATCACACCAGCAGACTACCTAGTTTAAGATTATTTTTCTACAGAGAACAAACTAACTCAAAAATAATAACACCCTAAAATAAAATTTCTTAGAACACACCCCTATACATGAATCAATAGTTGGATCTTATGATTCAATCCATAAACATGCTCTGCAACACCAAATGCTCGAAAAACACACTCACACAGAATTGCAGTCACTTTCACTATTCAAAAACTTGCTTACAAAAAAACTCTATCCTCAAGATTCAAGCCTAAGAGTGTCTTAGATTTCATTCTCCACCATTATAGGCCATTTTAAATCAATTTTCACTCCTATATTTGTGGGGATCCTATGTTTTATAGTTGCATGCAACATTTGCAATTTCTTGCAAATGTTGTCATGACAACTTTTGGCATCTTTTACATTTACTATGCCAACTAGAATATAGGGCCTCTATGCTATGTATTTTGATGAACTAACCATATTTAATGACCTCAAAGAATATTTTACATCCTTCATGGGTCTAGGACACATTTTGAACCCAAATCCCACCTTTAGACCAACTAGGCCTAAGCTAACAAAAACAACTAACAATGACTAATTGGTGACCTTAGTACTAACACTAACTCACCTAGTCCACATGACCTACTAAGGCCTCAAAAAAAACATACATCTCTGACTTGGCTAAGGTCAGATACAAGCCAAAAAAATTCTAAGGCTTGAGGATTGCCTAGGTGCTCCTGCACCATCCTCCCCTAAACAAAAGACTTTAATCCACCCTTGGATTGAGTAAGTTGAGATCTACACCCAACTTTTTAAACTTAGTTTCCTTGATCCATATTGCATCTATAATAAAATGTCCTTTCCATTTGATCAAGTGTTCTTTATACTCCTTCTTTCTGGTCTTCTTGTGAACTCTAGAATCCAAAATGCTCTCTGCTTGTTGGATTGGTGTAGATGGAAAGTGTAGTTCTTCAACCTCGTGTATGACTTCATTCCAACTCTAATCAACATCAGGGAATAGACCTTTGTATAGTACTAAGTCTATAACATTGAACACTGGAGACAAACCCATATCTTCTAGTAGCTCCACCTTCTAATAATTGGCTCCATAATTAGCTAGTATGACACATGGGCCAATTCTTCTCATTTGCAACTTATGTGGTGTTCCTTTGTGAAGTCTTATCTTGTTAAGATGTACCATGACTAGATCTCCAACCTTAAATTGAACATCCCTTCTCCTTGCATCCACTCTTGACTTGATATTATCAGTATTCTCAATGAGTGTCTTCCTAACTACATCATGAACTTCTTACATTGAATGGGAAAAATCATTTGCATACCCACTCCCTTTGGCTCCATCCTTCAAGTCTCTAATTTCATAAATACCCCTGGGATGAAGACCATAAACTATTTCAAAGGGACTCTTTCCTGTTGTCCTATTGACCATGTAATTGTAAGCATAATCTGCTTGTGTAATGAGTTGGTCCCAAACCTGACCACACTCTTTTGTCAAACATATTAGGAGATTTCCAAGGCTCCTATTTACTACCTCTATCTCACCATCTGACTAAGGATGGTAGGCAGATCCAAATGATAAGTTGGTGCCCAACTTCTGCCAAAGAGTCTTCTAAAAGTGGCTCATATACTTGGTGTCTCTGTCAGACACTATACTCAGTGGTAAACCATGAATCCTAACAAACTCCTTGAAGAATAAAGAAGCTATTTGACTAGAATCATTTGTTGTCTTGCATGACACAAAGTGAGCCATCTTACTAAATATGTCTACAATCACATAGACATTGTCCATCCCTTGTCTATTCTTGGAAAAACCCACCACAAAGTCCATGCTTAGACATTCCCATGGCTTGGTTGGAATGGGTAAGGGTTGATATAGGCCTACATTTGTAGATGTTCCTTTGGCCTTCTGACAAATAACACAACTCTAAACATATGTCCTCACATCCAAGTTCATCTTTGGCCAAAAATAGAATCTTTGGACTAACTCTTGGGTTTTATTAACCCCAAAATGGCCACTAAGTGCACCATTGTGTTTCTCTTGTATGAGATTCATTTTAATAGACCCCTTAGGGACACATAATTGACCCCCTTTAAACAATAGACCAGAATGCAAAGTGTATTCAGAGTATTGACTATGAAAGTGATTTTTTTACTCTTGACATACCTTGTGGATGTTTGCAAAGTCCTCATCTTCATCATACATGTCCTTGAAGTTGTCAATTCCCATACTCTACATTTGAATCTCCTGAATGGTCAATTCTCTTCTGCTCAAAGAATCTAAAACTTTATTCCGCAACCCTTTCTTGTGTTTTATGTTGAATGTATATGATTGTAGGTATTCAACCCACTTCATATGCTTATGACTCAATTTATCCTGTAAGCTCAAGAAACTCAATGCTTGGTTGTCAGAATAGATAATGAACTCCTTTGGCAATAGGTAATGCCTCCATTTCTTTAATGACTAGACCAGAGAATACATCTCTAGGTCATAAGAAGAATATTTCTTCTTAGCTTCACTCAACTTCTCCAAATGGAAGCCCACTGGTCTTCCCTCCTAACTTAGAACTGCTCCAATTGCCACATTGCTAGCATCACATTCCACTATGAACAATTTTTTAAAGCTTGGAAACACTAAAATTGGTTGGGTTGCTATCATATTTTTCAGTAGTTCAAAGCCATTATTAGCTTGCTCATTCTAAACAAATTTTTTCTTCATGCCTCCCTTAATTATATCTAACATAGGAGCACATATTGCACTAAACTATTTAATAAACTTTCTATAGTATTGTGCAAGACCATGAAAGCTCCTTACCTCAGTTCTTGTCCTTGGAGTAGGCCATTTGATGATGGCCTCAACCTTTCTTGGATCCATTTTTAAGTTACCTTGTGACAGTACAAAACCAAGGTACACTAGCTCTATCTTGATGAACTCACACTTTTGTAAGTTGATCATCAACTTCTCCTCCTGCAGCTTCTTAAAAATTAATTCCAATTTCTTGAGGTTCTCTTCTCTTGTTCTACTAAAGATGAGTATGTCATCCAAATACACTACTAAAAACTTCCCAATGTAGTCTTTCAGTACCTCATTCATCAACCTCATGAAAGTTGATGGAGCATTAGATAGCCCAAATGGCATGACAATCCATTCATATAGTCCTTCAGTAGTTTTAAAGGTTGTCTTCCACTCATCCCCTTCATTCACCCTTATCTGGTGGTAACCACTTTTTAAGTCTATCTTTGTGAAGTATCTAGCCCCTCCTAGAGATTCCATTAGGTCTTCTATCCTAGGGATAGACAACCTATACCCAATGGTAATCCTATTGATTTCTCTAGAGTCTATACATAACCTCAAAGTTCCCCTTTTCTTAGGTGCTAGGACTGTGGGTATGGTGCAAGAGTTAATGCTCTTTCTTATAAGGCCTTGCTCTAATACCTCTTGGATCTGTCTAGAAATCTCCTCATTCTATTGGGGAGTCATTTTATATGCTTCCTTATTGGGTAGGGTAGCTCTAGGGATTAGGTCTATTTGGTGGCTTATTGATCTCTTAGGTGGTAAGGTGGCTAGTTGTCCATCACTCACTATTCCTTGATACTTCTGCAACATCTCTTGGAATTATTTTGGTAGCTTTGTCCTCTTCTTTGTTTTGTCTGAAATTTCTTTTGGCTTCAACACCAGTGCAAAGCCAACTCCTCCCCCTTATTCTAAAGCCTCTAAAAACTCTTTCTCACTCACCATAAGGACATTGGGACCAGTAGACTTCACTTTTTCATCCTCCAATAGTGACTGGATTTTGTAAGTCACATTGTCTTTCTTGAAAGTGTATGAGTTTTTCACTCCATTGTGCACAGCCATCCGGTCAAATTTCCATGGTCAACCTAGGAGAAAGTGACATGCATCCATAGGTAAGACATCACATAAGACTTTATCTTTATATCTCCCAATGGAGAATTCCACCCAAGCTTGTTCATTAACTAGGACATGTTGTCCTTTGTTTAGCCAAGTGACCTTATAAGGATTTATGTTGGGTATCCTTGTCATTTTAAGCCTATTGACTACCTCCTCTGACACCATGTTGATAGTTGATCCTGAGTCTATGATGACTCTACACACTTTTCCCATCATCTTACACTTTACTCTAAAATGTGCTCTCCTCTGACTGCTTTCTTCCTTCACTGGTTATTTTATGAGAGTCCTCCTCATCATAAGTCTTTCTCCCTCTTCTAATTCCAATGGTACTTCAGGGTTCTTGTTCCCACTTGTCTCTTCATGAACATAGTTCACTCTTTTGTCACCTCCTTTACAGGTACCTCCCTTCTATGGACACCTATATGCAGGATGTCCTAACTAGTTACAGTGATAACACTTCATGTTGGAAACATAGTTGCCTCTCCTTTGACTACTGCCTCTTCCTCTATTGTTAGATTGCATTCCTCTACTTGACCCTCCTCTATTGAAGGTTAATTCTTGTTGTTCAGTGAGCTTGGTCTCTGATTTTCCTTTAGATTTAGATCTTCTTCCTCCATAACCACTTCTTTGTTCTCTAGCATCTCTTCCTTTACCTCTTCCTCTTGAAGTATTGGAATCTTGTTTCTTCTTCAACTTATCCTCCACCTTGATAGCAATTTGGTGGCACTTCTGAACTGTATCAAGATTCAAAATACTTATCTCATCTTAAATGGTCCACTTGAGGCCATTAAGATACCTTGCTACTTTCACTTTCTCATATTCTACTATCCTTGACCTCATACAAAGTCTTTGGAACTCCTCAGTGTGGGAGTTAACATCTAGGTCCTTTTGCCTTAGACATTGTCTTCTCTTATGCAATTGGATTTTGTAATCCTTAGGGATGTAAGCTTCTTTTACTTTTGCTACCATAGCTCTCCATGAAGCAATAGGATTCTTTCCATCCTCCTCTCTCTCATCTTGGATGAGTTTCCACCAAGTGAGTGCAGATCCTCTCAACCTATCTTTTTCAACCTTCACCTTTTGAGCCTTAGTGATGCCATCACACTCAAAATGGTTTTCTAGGCCCTATATCCAATCAAGGGATACTTTTGGTTCCATTTTTCCACTAAAAATGGGAACTCCTTCCAATGCTTTTCCACTCATAGCTTTTAGATATTTCAAGAATGGTTATTTTTCACTGACAGGGTCAGCTTCAAGGAATTCATCTTCAATGGAAAGGTATTTTCCTTTCCCTTCAACCTTATCTAACACTTCATTTTCCTTCACATCAAATTCATCAACTTTTTGCTCAAGTTGAGCCAACCTATCTCAGAGTATCTTGTTCTCCAATTCTTGTTCATCCACCTTTTTGGCTAGTTCAACATTTTTCACCATTTTTGACTCTCCAATAGATTATGTAGGTTGAAACATTAACCACAAGCCCAATCAAACAAGCTCTGATACCAATATGATAGAAGTAATCTTCTAGGGTGTGCTTGCACAATACCACAAGACATGAATTTTTTTTTCCTAGACCAATTCGGATCCTAATATTCTCTATAGGACCACTCTAGCCTCTAGGAAATGAGCCTAAGACTCTCCCTAACTCTTCCCTAAGATTTCAACTATTGTGCTTCACATTGAAGGACTTCCACCATCAAATCTTTCTCACCATGCTCCACATTGGTTCCAAGGCTTTCAATGCCAAATCCTTGAAATAAACACCACACATGTTACAAGGGTCTTTTATATGCTCTCAATGTTCAATCTAAATCTTCTCAATCCAAATTTCATAGGTTTTTCACCCCAAGACAATCGAGTTTCAAATTCACACCCAAATTCCCTATTAGGCCTAAAACACCTATTAGCCCTATTCAGTGAGATTTTCAAAATTTTCCCTAAAAATTTGTACACAACCCTAAAAAATAGTTTAGGATCTAGATACCCTTTATGGAGACCTAAAAAATTTTTAAGGTCTAAGGTTCCCAAGTTGTCTGTACAAGACTGTCCTAGAAAGTAGGGCTTTTAGGTCTATTTTGGCTCTCTATAAGAAACTCACTAATTTCTCTTCAAAAATCTATCCAAATTGATTGGATAAGCTATGATCTCAACACTAGGGACCTATGGGACTCTAACAACACTAACTCCACTCTTGGTTCAGTTCTCTATCTCATACTCTTGTCTCTACAAATGGATTTATCCTCACCATACCTCTAACCAGACTGTCCTAGCTTGCCTAGGGCATGGTTTAAAAAATAGTTAAACACCTCTCCAGAATTCCTACCTCTATATAAACTATGTATAGTGGCTCCCCTATGCATTTAATTCAACTTTTTATGTTTTCCATGGTTGAATTTCATGGGGATCCATGAAAGGAAAATCCACCCTGAATCACACCAGCTGACTACCTAGTTTTCAATTTTTTTCTACAGAGAACAAACTAACTCAAAAATACTAACTCCCTAAAAGAAAAGTTCTTAGAACACACCCATCTAAATGAATCAATAGTTGGATCTTATGATTCAATCCATAAACATGCTCTGCAGCACCAAATTCCTTAAAAACACACTCACACAGAATTGCAGTCACTTTCACTATTCAAAAACTTGCTTACAAAAAAACTCTCTCCTTGGGATTCAAGCCTTAGAGTGTCTTAGATTCCATTCTCCACCATTCTAAGCCATTTTAAATCAATTCCCACTCCTACATTTGTGGGCATCCTATGTTGTCGAGTTGCATGCAACATTTGCAATTTCTTACAAATGTTGTCATGACAACTTTTGGAATCTTTTACATTTACTATGCCAACTAGAATATAGGGCCTCTATGCTATGTATTTTGATGAACTAACCCTATTTAATGACCTCAAATAATATTTTACATCCTTCATGGGTCTAGGAAACATTTTGAACCCAAATCTCACCTTTAGACCAACTAGGCCTAAGCTAACAAAAACAACTAACAATGACTAAACGGTGACCTTAGTACTAACACTAACTCACCTAGTCCACATGACCTACTAAGGCCTCAAAGAAAAAACACATCTATGACTTGTCTAAGGTCACATACAAGCCAAAAAACTTCTAAGGCTTGAGGATTTCCTAGGTGCTCCTGCACCAGCTACCCTTGAATTCTTTTGGCCTTCATTACCTAATTCATGTTTTTCTCAACCTGATAACCTTTTTTCTCATATCAAGCCTATAAAAATTGCAAGATTATTGAGTTAAGCATGCCTCAAATGGATCTTAACCATGGTCTTTTGCCTACACCTTCTATACCTCCTTTATCCATTGCTTCTAGTTATGTTAATCAAGCGCCTAGTGTTTCTTTTCAGCCTACTGAGAGTTCTACTAATCCTCCTATAGAACCTGTGAAGGAACCGGTTGTTGTTCCTCCTAGTTCTCAAAATATTTCAAACAAGACAAAATATAAAAAATCTACCAATGAATGTCGTAAGAAGCGTCAAGCTCAAGCTAGGGCCCATGCATGTAATCTTTGAAATTCTTTACCTTCTTTTGACCAGCCTATGCCTGATGTGTTTGATGACATGTAATTGATTCAATGTTTGAAGATGTTAAGTTGATGATCATGCAAGGCATTAAATCAGTTAATGTATTGTATTGTCATTGATTTCAACTTGATATAATCTGTATGGTCATGGAGATACTGCCAAAGACTTCAAAGAACTCATGAATCAAGGCTATTGTATCAGTAATGCATACAAGTCAAGTATTCACTAAGTGACTGTATACACCTATGAAGTGCACCCAATGGTCAGAGTAAAATAACTAAGTCACAGTGTTGCCCGACGAACAAATGCACAACATTATCGATAAGCAGAGTTACAGTATTTCCCAATGATAAAAACACAAAGTAACCTGATGGAAATAATTTCAGTGTTTCCTAATAGATAAGACAAGGACAGAGATCCCGATGACTGACTGAAGTGTTGACCGACAGAACAGAGAGTTCAAAAAATGACAAAATGCTTAGCTATCAAGAAGCTGAAGATAGAGTTAATGGATACTTATCATTGTTTTGATCATCCAGATAAAGCCGGAGATAAGTAATTGATTTAAAGTTGCTTTTTTCAGTTGGCAAGAATATCTCTACGAGATTGGACTGGATATTTTATTTAAATTTATTGGAAAAGATTATTGAACACGCCAAGGATCAAGAAAGCCAAGAAAAGATGAAATCATGTCTATAAGAGACAAACTCAATTCATTACGAATTGAGTGGGGTGAACAAGAGAGGAGGAAAGGTGCTAAAGGAAATCTGAAGGAGAAGAAAGTCTTCATTCAGTCCTGATCAACAAGCTAAAGGAAGAGCTAAATCCTCCAGACACTGACGAATAGTGAGACAAGCATCACAGAGCAGATCGAGTGTGGAGAAAAGGTATATATTTGATTATATTGATCAGTGAAGTAATGGACCTACAATAGATCTGAAAATCTACAATTGAGTTGTATGTATGAACAGATCATTAGTGTTTCAATTTAATCATTGAAGCATATAAGACTCTTAACTGAGAAGGACTTAAAATTATTTTTCAATTGAGATACATCCCAAGGAGTCTCAAAAATTAGCATTGGATATGCCCGATACCTATTGATAGGCCAAGTATCAAAAAAGTATCATTTCACATATGCTTTTCTGGATTTATCGGCATACTCTACATATTTACTATGTTTCAGTAAATAGTTAACTACTTATCGGTAATCATACATAAGAAAGATTAGCAAAGCAATCTGACAAGTAGAAAATCGGTTAAATTATTTCAAGGCATTCATCTTGTAGGACAAAAGATAACTTGAGACATAATTTGTGGTTATAAGTTTGAAGGGTTGATTTAAGGATTAATTTTTAAGGCCACTGATTCACCCCCCCCCCCTCTCAGTTATTTCTAACAATTGGTATCAGAGATTGTGTGCTTAGAAAGGAAGGTTTCAAGACCTAAGCTAAAGATCATAAGATGAACATACGAGATGTGCCCAAGTTGGACAAAGATAATTTTGCTTCATGGCAGAGCAGAATAAGACTCCACTTATCAGGTATTGGTAATGATGTTACTCAATAATTAGATACTAAATATGTGTTTCCCATAGGAGCACCAATGGTTGAAAAAATGAGAGAAAAGCATGAGCACAATGACATGATGATAGAACTTGCTTCCTCACTCTCCGATGCTGAATTTGAAGATGTCAAAACCTGCAAAACTACAAAGCAGACGTGGGACAAATTGAAGCTTGTGCATGGTGGTGACAAAAATGTTTTGAGAGCCAAGGTAGAAAGCCTTAGAGGAAAGTTTGATGATCTCAAAATGAAAGAGGATAAAACATCACTCAGTACAACACAAGAATCAAAGAGGTAGTCAATGCTATCCGAGGAGTTGGAGGTATACTAGAAGAAGATACAATGGTAAATAAAATTATAAGAACCTTACTGCCTACTAATGCTATTAGAGTATCTGCCATTCAAGAAATGAGAGCATTAGAAAATAGCAATGTTAAACTAGAAAGTTTAATTGGAAGACTAATTTCATTTGAGATGAATAACTTTGATAATAGTGTCTTACCAAATATAAAGTATGCATTCAAAACTTCTATGAGAATAAGTAAATCAAGTCATAAGAACACTATGAGAAAAGATAGTGATAGTGAAAGTGAAGAAGATGATCTTGATGAAATTGAAACACTTATGGCCAGAAGAATGCAAAGAGGCAAAGGTAAATTACCACTTGTTTGTTTTAATTGCAAAGAGATTGGACACTTTGCTGCAAGATGTACTAACAGAAGAAAAGATGACAGAAGTAATGACAGATCATTTGAAAAGAAGGCTAACAGAGGTGATTACAGAAGCTATCGAAAATCAGAAAGAAGAGATACCTGAGACTATAAGGACAAAGGAAAGAAGACCAGTTACCTAGCAAAATGCAAAGATGATGATACTGACACTGAATCTGATGAAGACATTGAGATGGTGTTTGTGGCTATAAAGGATGATTCAGATGATGATGAAGAAAGGTATGTAGAAACAACTCTTATATCTAAGGTTAGAAAAAATGATGTTTGGATCATAGATAGTGGCTGCACTCACCATATGACCGGTGATAAACAAAATTTTGAGACTTTTGAATACTATAAAGGTGGTTCAGTAAGAATGGGTAATGACACACCTTGTCTAGTTGAAGGTAGAGGAACAATAATGTTGAATAACCAGATAAAATGTGAAAAAGATTATTGGGTAAATGGATTGAATTATAATCTATTGAGTGTTTCTCAGTTGAATAATTCAGGTCACAAAGTAGCATTTGAAAATAATAAGGCAAGGATCTTCAATAAATTAGGAAATCTAATTGGTACCAATGAGCAAACAAAAGGTAACTTATTCTATCTGAATGATACTGACTCCACTTGTTTGATTTCTACAAATGAAGACATATGGTTATGGCACAAAAGATTGTGTCATGTGAATTTTGACAACATGATAAAGATTAGAAAAAGGAGAAATGTCAGAGGCTTACCTACGATGACCAAGCCCAACAACATCATATATAAGAATTGTCAAAAAGGTAAAATGACAAAGTCTAGTTTTAAAAGAAAAACCCATACATCTGATGCAGTTCTAGAATTAGTCCATACTGATTTATGTGGACCTATGAGGACAAAGAGATATTATGGAGATAGGTATTTTATTCTCTTTGTTGATGATTACTCTAGAATGATGACAATCATGTTTCTAAAACATAAATCAGAAGCATTTAAGATGTTTAAATGGTATAAATCAATGGTTGAGAAGAAAAGTGGTAAGGAGTTAAAGTGCTTAAGGTCAGATAGAGGAGGGGAATTTACATCAGATGAACTCACTAACTTTTGTAATGAGCATGGAATCAAAAGACGTGTCTCTGCACTGAGAACACCACAACATAATGGAATTGCTGAAAGAAGAAACAGATCCATAGTTGATTGTGCAAGGACACTAATGATAGAGAAAGGCATCACCCAAATCTTCTGGAGGGAAACTATCAGTACTGTTGTTTACACATTGAACAAAGTACAATTGAAGAAAGACACCAAAAAGACACCTTATGAGCTATGTTATGGATACACACCCATTGTGAGTTATTTCAAAAAAATTGGTAGTCAATGTTATATCTTAAAAGATGATAGAAATGGAAAACTTGACACCAAGAGTGATGAAGGAATATTTCTAGGGTATTCTACCAAGAGCAAGGATTATAAATGTGTAAATAAAGCCTCTAACAAAATTGTTGAAAGTGCAAATGTAAAGATAGATGAATTTGTAGAAAAAAAATGAAAAGGAAAGCACTAAAGAACCGTAGGACTGCAATAGGTTTACTTACAATGAGGAACCTAAAACTCTACCCAACCAACAATGTAGAGCTCCTGAGCAATAGATCATTGCACCCAAGCATCAAGCTGTAAATACCAACGATCATAATATTGCTCAAGATGATGCACAACTTGATGGAGAACAAAATGAAGAACAAAATGATGATCAAGCTGATACACAAAGAGTTGAACCTATACTTGCAAGATATGTCAGAAGGAACCATCCACAAGACCAGATCATAGGAGATAAAAAGGTTGGTATGAGAACTAGAAGTAAGTCCCTAAATACAAGATGTCTTATATGTGATTATGAGCCCAAATTTGTCAATGTTGTTTTAGATAATGATGAATGGATAAGTGCTATGAATGAAGAGAATGAACAGATAGAGAAAAAAAAGACATGGACACTTGCACCAAGACCAGATGACAATAATGTTATCGGTAAAAAATGGATATTTAGGAATAAGCTGAATGAGAATGTAGAAGTCACCAGAAATAAAGAAAGACTAGTATGCAAGGGGTATGAACAAGAAGAAGGAATTGACTATGGAGAAACCTTTGCACCCATTGCTAGGCTAGAAGGAGTAAGAATATTACTTGCTTATGCTGCTTATAAAGGATTCAAGGTATATCAAATGGATGTCAAGTCTGCATTCCTAAATGGAATACTTGAAGAAGAGGTATACATTGAACAACCAGAAGGGTTTGTTGATCCAGACAAAAGGGAAATGGTATGTAGACTTCACAAAGCCCTGTATGGATTGAAACAAGCACCCCGAGCCTGGTATGAAAGACTTTATTCCTATCTTATAAGTATTGGATTTGTAAGGACTAGTGAAAATAGTAATCTTTATTTGAAGGAAGATACTGATGCTAACATTTTGATTGCTGAGATATTTGTTGATGACATCATATTTGGAGGCAATGATATGCTATGCAAATCATTTGCAAATGAGATGAGCAAATAATTTGAGATGTCTATATTTGGAGAGATCAAGTTATTTCTTGGTCTACAGATCATGCAACAATATGAAGGTATTTTTATTACACAATCCAAGTACATCAAAGAAGTACTGAAAATATTTAAGATGGAAGAGTCCAAACTAGTTGGAACATTGATGGAAACTGGATGTAAGACGACAAAGGAGGACAAGTCATCAGAGGTAAATAAGACTTTGTACAGATCAATGATTAAAAAACTCATGTATGTTGTACATACCAGACCAGATATTGCACATGCAGTAGGGATAGTTGCTAGATTATCTGTTAATCCCAGAGAGTCACATATGATTGTTGTGAAAAGAATTCTAAGATATTGATGACTAGAAGAGCACAACTGGAAAAGAATTATTCATGGGTGAAAGACTTGTCACATGGATCAGCAAAAAACAAGGATGCATCTCACAATCTACTACAGAGGCAGAGTATGTTGCTTCTGTTGCAAACTGCTCAAATATTGCATGGATCAAACAGTTACTGGAAGGTATGCATATGAAAATTTTAGAGAACAAGTTCAAGAAAAGGAGGTGATACTTGAGTATGTGCAATCAAAGGAACAATTGGCTGATATCTTCACCAAGCCACTACCCAAGGATGCATTTGAGTACTTGAGAAAGAGACTAGGGGTATGACCTTGTCTACTGGTCAGTAAGCTGACTAGAAGGATGCATCAGCCTACATATTATCAGAATATCATTCATGTTGATGCAAGTAGAGAAATGGAATTCAAAGATAAATCTATACACATCAAGGTATTTATCTACTCCGAGCAAAAGAGTTATTGCTGATGAATTGGGAAATTCAAGGAATATATTATGGATAGAAAGGATGCACTTGACATAACTGTGAAAAGATTGTTTGAAAAGATAAGATGTTTGGCATTAATGTCAAAGGGAGAGAGATATCTCATTATCATACTGATAAAGGGAGAGAAGAAATAAAAAAAGAAGAGAAAATAGAAAGGGAGAGAAAACATCAAAAGAGAAGAACAGTCAAAGGGAGAGAAATTGACATAGAAGGTAAACACATCACATCATAGCTATCCAGTGAAGGGATTGAAGATGGAAAGAAAGCTACAAGAATCAAATCAAAGCTATTTGAGCTTACCAATAGCTAGACATTTGTAACTTTTACATCAGGAAAGCTTGATGAAACTGTATATTTCATATTGTATTAGCAATAGTATAGTATGATAATGTGGTATGTTGCCATCAATGTCAAAGGGAGAGATTGATGACATGTAATTGATTGAATGTTTGAAGATGTTAATTTGATGATCATGCAAGGCATTAAATTAGTTAATGTATTATATTTTCATTGATGTCAACTTGATATAATCTGTATGGTCATTGAGATATTGCCAAAGACTTCAAAGAACTTGTGAATCAAGGCTATGCTATCAGTAATGCATACAAGTCAAGTATTCAGTAAGTGACTGTATACACCGATGGAGTGCACCTAATGATCAGAGTAAAAGAACTAAGTCACAGTGTTGCCTGACAAAAAAATGCACAGCATTACCGACGAGCAGAGTTACAGTGTTTCCCAACGAGAAAAACACAAAGTAGCCTGACGAAAAGAATTTTAGTGTTGCCTGATGGAGAAGAAAAGGACAGAGATCCCAATGACTAACTGAAGTGTTGAACGACATAATAGAGAGTTCAGAAAATGACAAAATGCTTAGCTTTCAAGAAGCTAAAGATAGAGTTAATGGATACTTATCATTGTTTTAAGTATCCAAATAAAGTCAGAGATAAGTAATTGATTTAAATATGCTTTGTCCAATTGGCAAGAAGATCTCTATGAGATCAGACTGGAAATTTTCTTTAAATCTATTGGAAAATATTTTTGAATACGCCAAGGATCAAGAAAGCCAAGAAAAGAGGAAATCATGTCTATAAGAGACAAACTCAATTCATTATGAATTGAGTGGGGTGAACAAGAGAGGAGGAAAGGTGCTAAAGGAAATCTAAAGGAGAAGGAAGTCTTCATTCAGTCCTGATCAACAAGCTAAAGGAAGAGATAAATCCTGTAGACACTGATGAACAGTGAGACAAGCATAACATAGTAGAACAAGTGTGGAGCAAAGGTATATATTTGATTATATTGATCAGTGAAGTAATGGACCTACAATAGATCTAAAAATTTGCAATTGAGTTGTATGTATAAATAAATCATTAGTGTTTCAGTTTAATCATTGAAGCATATAAGCCTCTTAACTGAGAAGGACTTAAAAGTCTTTTTCAATTGAGATACATCCCAAGGAATTTAAAAAATTTTGATCACAAAAGTAGCATTGGATATGCCCGATACCAGTTGATAGGTCAAGTGAGAATTTGATCAAGGATGGTAGCATTAGATGCCAGATACTAGTTGAAAAACTATTTCTAAATCCTCTAACAAGGTCACATTTAACAGTGTGTTTGTAACCTTTAATAGGGTTGGCTCTTAATAGGTCTCACTTCAGAAGAGTGAAAATTTAGGGTACCGGTGCTAGTGGTTTTTTCCCTTAACAGGGTTTCCATGTTAAAATCCTTGTGTTATGTGTTTATGGTTTATCACTTTACTGTTTTACATTTCACATATGCACTTCTGGATTTATCGGTATACTCTACATATTTACTGTGTTTTGGTAAATAGTTAACTGCTTATCGGTAATCATATAGAAGAAAGATTAGCAAAGCAATCTGACAAGTAGAAAATTGATTAAAGTATTTCAAGGCATTCATCTTGTAGGACAGAAGATAACTTGAGACATAATTTATGGTTATAAGTTTGAAGGGTTGATTTAAGGATTAATTTTTAAGGCCACTGATTCACCCCCCCCCCTCTTAGTTATTTCTAATAGTGTTGGAAGAAGTTAATGTTAATAATGATGTTGAGATGAATGATTATGATGATTCTATTCATATCTTAGATTCTATTTTGATTAATCTTGATGAAAAAGATACTCTTGATGATTCTATTTATGCTAATGATGAATATGAGACCATTGATCTTGATACTGATTTACCTCATATTAATTCAACACAACTGATAATTATACCTAGTTATATCGAACATTGTGATTCTTAATAGGATCCTTGTTTGGAACTGACTATTATTCCTACTATGTTGGATAGTCCCTCTTGTGAGTTTCCCACCTTCCCTAAATGATATAGACCAAGATGGGGAGAGTAGGAGATGTGCTTGATTGGCTTGTCCTTCATGGTAGCCTTTTATGTTTTTTCCTATTGTATTGTGCTTCTCCTGTAAAGTGTTGGCTAAATGTTTGTTAGATTCTTTTATACGACCCTTGTTACTTGGTTGGTGCAAGGTGATAAAGGAATCAAACCTATTGTACTATTCCTCTATATGTATCTCTATTCTTCTATATGTTGTCTTCATCTTATGTTGTACATGTGTTATTGTTCGTAAATGTTTTCCTTGTGTAGTCCGCTTGGATTTACGACATCGTAACACTAACTCTTTTTGGTCTCCATGTTGTGGTCTAAAAAGACTCTTCTTCATAACTCTCACGTTTTCTTTCCTCCATTGTGATTGTAGTTCTACTTTCTTTGGGGAATTATGTCAATTCATTTGTAATAATATCATATATATACATATTATCTCATGATCATACTGATCCCATGGTAGGTAGATCCCTTCTGTGTTCTCTGTATGTTTATCTGGTATTTCCCTCGATTTTTCTTTGCTTGGGGCCATCTCGTAGTGGAAATGTAATCAGTGGAGTTTTTTATGTTTTAGTTAAATACATTGCTCCTATTAAAGTGCTAGCAATGACTTTAATGTGGGGTCATACGCTCTGCTCACTTTTTGCACACACGCATTTTCAAAATATTTTCAAAACTTAAATTTTTTTTCCCTTTATGGATTAGAGACTAATTCTTAAAGCATGGATTTTTACCTTATAGGATCTCTTGATCCCTCCAGTTTCAATTTACAAAGTTTTGATCCCTTAAGGTCAGAAGGTGTCCTAAAGATTGGATCTCTCTAGTTTTGGATTTTCTCTTTTGGAATAGAATATTCCTGAGAGTGAGTCCTTGATGGGTTGAATAGTGAGTAGCCACATTCACTAGGTGGTTCAAATCCATCTTTCCAATTGCACTCTTTCCTTATGTGATTCACAGTGGGACATAAGTTCTCATTGGGAGAGGTAATCACTCTCTCTCTCTCTCTCTCTCTCTCTCTCTCTCTCTCTCTCTCTTTCTTTGACCAATGATGTCTCTCTTACTATAATATTTGGGACTTGAGTCCCTGGGGGCTTGAGTATTATTTTGTCCCTTTGATTTCAATAAGATTATCTTTTCTTTATGATGTCCTTTACCAAGAGTTTGCATCAAGGTCATACTCTTGCTAAAGTGGGGGCTAAATGTATCATCATAAAATGGAAGCACTTCCTTTTTGGACTGGTTTATCCCTCCAAGTAAGGGGTTTGGGGTCATGTTAAATGCCTTGAATGGTTCTTTGACTTGGCTATAGCTTTTCCCCTGTTCTTCCCTATTTTTCAGATCTATCCATCTTATTTCTGGCATCTTGATCTATAAATTTGAGGTTCTTAACCTCAGGGTCAAGGTCAACCTCAACCCTAACCTAGGTCAAGGTCGACTTTGACCCTGATGCAAGGTCCAAATTTTAAGTTTCCAAGGTTTTCGGATGTCGGGCTTTGGAATGATTTAATTCCCACTTCTGGGTCGACTATTTTGGACTCTGAAGTAATAAATCTTAAAATTATATTTAATATAGGTCCACTTCTAGGGGTTTAGACATAATTGGAATTTAATTATCTTATGTTGGCCTCTCTAGAAGTTTGTGCCCTAAATTTGTATACAAGGAAGATTTTCTCCTCTCATTTTCTCTAAGACACAAAAGGGAAGCAATATCATCCATACACAAGTGATCATCTACATTCAAGCTCTCAAGAACTCAATAATTCAAGCACATTCAAGCATTAAATTCATCAAGGAGATCCATTGGTAGCCATTGAAGGATTCAAAGCTCTATGGAGCTCTCTTGTTGAAGATTTCTCCATCCACATCGATGCAAGTTTCTTCCTATTCCAATATCCATTCAAGATTGGTGTTGAAGACCTAAAGACAATTGATTTGAGACATCCTAAATTATACATCTTACATTCTACATGTTGGATGATATTTGTTTTTGGTACTAATCATGTTGTTGATACTCATGTTTTGTCACTGATGTCAACATACATTTCTGTGGAAGAAGACAGACTAGTTACTTGACTAGAAGGCATGTGCGGACACTGTATGGATGAACCAGAATGAGAAAAGTTGGATTTAAGTAGAAGACTCAGTTTTGACCTTACATCTAAGGCCACTTGAATTTATGTTGCATATCATGGATGTTATAGATATTTTAGTTAAGACTACTTTTCTGGACTGTGACTGTGATTCTAGATAGAGAAGTCTCTATGTTTTGGGCATATCTTCTTGAGGAAGATGTTTCAGAACTTGCGAGCTTACTGATGGAGAGCCGCCATTTTATTGTGAAATGGGTTGAGTTTGATTTTTGTTTGGGTACTGATGACATCAGTTGCGGCATGTATTCTGGAGAAGACTTATTTCCTGGCCGACTTTAGACTTGTAATGTGTGGAAATTAATTCTCAGCATGGCTTGCGGATCCGAAAGTATTTATAATAAATTCTAAATATTGTATACTTGTTATAGGTATTGTGTGTATCTTAGAAAGGGCTTATGTAATTATTTGTATGATGGGAAGCCTTAATTGGCTGACCTAGTTAATTGTGTATTAGGAAAGCTTAACTGGATGACCTAATGGTTTATTGTAAGAGGGTATATATGAGTGATCTTTTCATTTGTGAAAAGTGTGGTAGAGAAAGAAAAGAGAAGAGATTTTTGAAGCTGCAAAGCTTGACTGTTGGATAGAGAGCAGAGTTGGTACTTCATTGGAACTAACCAAGAAAAGATATTTTCTATCAGACAGTTCACTGGATTGTGTATTTTATGTATACACTTGATGCAGATTGAGAATCCTTGAGGGTGGCTTTAACCTTCTTTGGGCAGTGAGCCTACTACTTTCATTGACTCCTAATAGGGTCTGTCTCCTAACAGGGACTGTGTACTCTAATATAATAACAAGCTCCTAATAGAGCTAATATCTTTTAACAGGGATACTATACTCTCAGTACATTATTTTGTGGGTGTTAATTCCCACCGGGGTTTTACCTTTAACAGGGTTTCCTTGACAACAAAAATTGTGTTATGGTGTTGGCAGTTACTGTGTTATTTATTTTTGTTGTTATGGTTCATAAAGTTTAAAGTTTAACAATCTATTGTGCAACTGATTCACCCCCCCCTCTCAGTTGTCTTGTGGACTGTTATTCCTAACAATTGGTATCAGAGATATTGGTCCTCAGAGAGAAAATTTAACAACTTGAGGTGATCCTGAAGATGACTTAATATAGAAAGGATAGTTCAAAGTTTGATCCTGAAAACTTTGACAGTTAGCAGAACAAGATGAGAACACATTTTCTATGTCTGGGAATTGAGTACTGGATGATCACAAAGAAGAATGAAAAGATAGAGACCGAAGATGAGCTAGAAAAGGCTATTGAAGACAAAAAGAAACTATTTTCCTACAATATGGTTGCAAGGGAATCTCTGATCAGTGCCCTATCTAAAGGAGAATTCACTGAAGTGAAGGACATTGGACTCTGCACATGAGACCTGGACAAGACTGGAAGCATTGTATGTTGGAGACAAATTTACAAAACAAGAGAAGTTACAGAACTGGAAAACAAAGATGGAATCACTGAAGATGAGAGAAGATGAGAATGTCACAGCATGTGCATAGAGAATTACTGAGGTAGTTACTGGTATTAGGAACTCTGGAGGTACTTACAATGAGGAAGAAGTAATTGCAAAGATTCTCATATCTTTGACACCTGCATATAGAACCAAATTACAGGCTATATAAGGGATCATACCTTTAACATCAAACTTCACCAGAGAGATGCTGATTGGCAAGCTTACTACATTCGAGGCCACAGAATTGGGAGACACTTTACCTAGGGTAGAGTCAGTAGTCAAGGAAACTGTGCACAAGAACAAGAAGACCTTATCTAGAAATGCAAGTAGCAGTGATCTAAGAGAAGAACTTGGAGCTTATGTTGATGAATGGGAATAGATACAGGAAGAAGAAAGAAAGCTAGATGAAATTGTGGCATTGATTGCTAGAAGAGAAAAGAGAGGTAAGGGAAAATTTGAAGGCAAATTACCTTTGAAATATTTTTCATGTAATAAGATTGGTCATTTTGCATCTAGATGTCCTACAAGAATTCCAAAGAACAAACCTAATTTTTTCAAGTCTAAGTTCTCAAAAGATAAGGAATGTTATTATTCTAGTGAGGGAATATATGATGATGAGGATGATAACTTTGATGAGATTGGATTCATTGCTATTAAAGATGATGCACCTATTCATGAGGAAAAATCCTTAGTATCCCGAGTTGAAAAGAAATGTGAGTGGGCTATAGACAGTGGATGTTCACACCATATGACTGGAGATAGGAATAAGTTTGTGAGTTTAAAGAAACATGATGGTGGTGTTGTCAGATTTGGTGACAATACTCCTAAACTTATTATTGGAGTTGGATCTATTTCTTTGGATGGGAAGAATAACACTGACAATGTGTTACTTGTTGATGGACTTAAACATAACTTGTTGAGTGTTGGACAACTAGTGGACAAGGGTTATCAGCTGAATTTCTCTAATGGGAAATGTTCTATCAAGAGTAAGAAAAGAGACTTGATAGCATCTGGTTCTAAATCTAGAGGTAATGTAAACTTAATACATCTGAAGCTACTTATTTTATTGCTAAAGTTGATGACAGTTGGTTATGGCACAGAAGATTTTTTCATGTTAATTTTGATAACATTGTGAAGGCAAGTATGACAAAAGTAGTAAGAGATCTACCTAGAATTGTGAAGCCATCTAACACTATGTGTAGAGAATGTGTCATGGGGAAACAAACT
>MU224370.1:696118-709657 GCA_018584345.1 Thuja plicata
CTAGATCTAAGGCTAGAGAAGAGATTTTTTTGATTTCTCAAGTTGAACCAAAGACTACTGATGAAGCATGTAGAGATGAATCTTGGACTAAAGCTATGGAAGAAGAACTTGAGCAGATTAAGAAGAAAAATACTTGGGAATTAGTTCCAAGACCTAAGAACAAAAATGTGATTAGCACTAAATGGGTTTTCAGAAAGAAGATTAATGAGAAAGGTACAGTGGTAAGAAACAAGGCTAGATTGGTTTGTAAAGGATACTCACAACAAGAAGGTATAGACTATGAAGAGACATTTTCTCTTGTTGCTAGATTGGAAGCTGTGAGACTATTTCTTGCTTATGCTACACATAAAGACTTTAAAGTGTATCAGATGGATGTGAAGTCAGCATTCCTAAATGGTGATCTAGAGGAAGAGGTATACACTGAGAAACCTAATGGTTTTCCTTTGAAAAATGATGAAAATATGGTTTACAGATTAAATAAGGCATTGTATGGACTGAAACAAGAACCAAGGGCATGGTATGCAAGACTGGACAAATATCTACTTCATCTTAGTTTCAGGAAAGGTAATGCAGACAATAATTTTTATTTAAGAGCTGATGAAGATGGAATCTTGATTATAGAAGTTTTTGTTGATGATATCATTTTTGGAGGTAATGACAAAATGAGTAAGAAATTTGCTAAAGAAATGGAGAATGAGTTTGAAATGTCTATGATTGGTGAGATGAAGTATTTTCTTGGTTTGCAAATTAATCAGAGCAAGAATGGCATTTTTATATCTTAGACCAAGTATCTTAAGTAAATGTTCAAAAAGTTTGGAATGGAAGATTGTAAACTTGTTGGAACACCTATGGTGACTGGAAACAAACTAACTAGTGATGATGAGACTCAGAGTGTTATTCAGACTAAGTATATATCAATGATTGGAGGTCTACAATATCTAACACACACCAAACCAAATATTACCAATGTAGTTGGAATTGTGGCTAGATATCAAGCATATCCTAAAGAAACACATTTTGCTGCTATGAAAAGAATTTTCAGATATTTGAAAGGAACTATGGAATATGGATTGTGGTATGAAAAATCTGATGATTTTACTTTGTAGGCTTTTACTAATGTAGATTGGGTAGGTAATGTGGATGATAGAAAGAACACAAGTGGTGGTACATTTTTCCTTGGGAATAGATTGGTTTCCTGGTTAAGCAAGAAGTAGAACTGTATTGCTGAATCTACTGTTGAATCAAAATATGTAGCTGCTACAATAAATTGCACACAAGTTGTTTGGATGAAACAAATACTGGAAGATATTGAAATAATTTTCAAGGAGCCAGTGGTTATTCATTGTGATAATACAAGTACAGTAAACATGTCAAAGAATCCTATAATGCACTCAAAGACTAAACATTTTTCTATCAAGTATCATTTCTTAAGGAGAAGGTAGTTGCTAAGGAGATTAAACTGGAGTACATAAGCACAAAGGAATAGATAGCAGATATATTTACTAAACCTTTACCAAAAGATGTTTTTGAATACCTCAGAGGCATGCTTGGGGTGATGGCCCCTCCTAGTAGTAATTAAATGATGCAGATATGCATCATTCCAGTGGATCTCAGAGCTATATTATTCTCTAGATTTGATGTATGGATCTACTCCTTAGGGGGAGTGACCGTAGAAGAACACTATGGAGCACATTTGGGTGTTCTTGCACCTGATTGGACATAAAGATTTGACAAAGCTACACCTTACCAAAAACTACATATGAGTTATGGCACCCTTTTCCATTGTTGCCAAAGGGGGAAGCAATCTATGTGAAAATCCCTACTGTTTTAGGGAGATTTGTTGAGGATATTTAGAAGACTGTAAAAAGAGAGAGTACTTTTGGGTTTATGCATATGGATTTTCCCATATGTTGTCATCAATGCCAAAGGGGGAGATTGTTGGATGATATCAGTTTTTGGTACTAATCATGTTGTTGATACTCATGTTTTGTCACTGATGTCAACATACATTTCTATGGAAGAAGACAGACTAGTTACTTGACTGGAAGGTGTGTACGGACACTGTACAGATCAACCAGAATGAGTGAAGTTGGATTTAAGTAGAAGACTCAGTTTTGACCTTACATCTAAGGCCACTTGACTT
Organism: Thuja plicata; assembly: GCA_018584345.1. Classification (NCBI taxonomy): domain Eukaryota; kingdom Viridiplantae; phylum Streptophyta; class Pinopsida; order Cupressales; family Cupressaceae; genus Thuja; species Thuja plicata. The sequence goes on from MU224370.1 coordinate 698,262, forward strand.
TATGTTTCATATAATGGATGTTACAGTTGTTTTGTTTTGAGCATATCTTGCTGAGGAAGATGTTTCAGAACTCGTGAGCGTACTGATGGAGAGCTGACATATGATTATGAAATGGGTTGAGTTTTATTTCTATTTGGGTATTGATGACATCATCTATGGTGTGTACTCTGGAGAAGACTTATTTCTTGGCTGACTTCAGACTTGTAACGTGTGGAAATTAATTATGAGCATGGATTGCAGATACGAAAGTATTTGTAATGAATTGTAAATATTGTATACTTTTTATAGGTACCGTGTGTATCTTAGCAAGGGCTTATGTAATTATTTATATGATGGGAAGCCTTAATTGGCTGACCTAGTTAATTGTGTATTAGGACAGCTTAACTGGCCAACCTAATGGGTTATTGTAAGAGGGTATATATGAGTGATATTTTCATTTGTAAAAAGTGTGGTAGAGAAAGAAAAGAGAAGAGATTTGTGAAGCTGCGAAGCTTGACTACTAGATAGAGAGCATAGTTGGTACTTCATTGGAACTGATGAAGCAAAGACATTTTCTATCAGACAGTTCACTAGATTGTGTATTTTTTGTATACACTTGATACAAATTGTGAATCCTTGAGGGTGGCTTTAACCTTCTTTGGGTAGTGAGCCTTGGCAGTGAGCCTACTACTTTCATTGACTCCTAATAGGGTCTGTCTCCTAACAGGGACTGTGTACTATAATGTAATAACAAGATCCTAATAGGGATAATATCTTTTAACATGGATAATATACTCTCAGTACATTATTTTGTGGGTGTTAATTCCCATTGGAGTTTTACCTTTAACATGGTTTCCTCAACAACAAACATTGTGTTATGGTGTTGGCAGTTACTGTGTTTTTTTTTTTTTTGTTATAGTTCATAAAGTTTAAAGTTTAACAACCTATTGCACAACTAATTGACCCCCCCTCTTAGTTTTCTTGTGGACTATTATTCCTAACACTACATTCATTTGGAGCATCCATACTTGTGGATCCAAGGATTTGAATCCTCCACAAGGGTTTTTATACAAGCAAGGTGAATTTGATTATTTACTTCGTTTATCTCTGCAATTTCAATTATATTTTAACGTTAATTCCAAAACCAGGGTTTGACCAAGGAAAACCCCTCCCCCCCAAAAAAAATCCATTTTTCCTATAGGTACAGGTATAGAACAATGAATTATAGAGCAGATTCAGATACCCTTTTCGATCAACCTTCGAGATCTGTGAATAGAATTTCTGTCAGAGAAGTGCAGGTCAAGGTTGACATAAAGGGGTGCAATTGCACCCCTGCATTTAGGTCAAGGTCCAACTTGCCTAGAAAAGGAAAATATTAATGGGTTTTCTCCGTCTTTGTGTTTCTGTTCCAGATCTGGTTGTAGAATTTCTAGAAACCTGATACAGACACCAGAAAATAGCAATTTCTAGATCTGCTATACTTTGAGGTTAGTACATGTCTTCAATTTGTTACAATTAAGGTTTTAATCAATTCAAACCTATACACACTCTTCATCTCACATTGAGAATGTAAGGTTTTCTTCCTTCTTATTTTCGATTGATTGGTGCATTTGTGCATTGACCATTTTCTCATGGTTGATCAAAGTGGATCTTTCCTTTGTGAAATTTGGGGCTAGGAGAAGAATCTTATCTTCCCCAAAACCTTTAAATCCATTTTACACAAACACACACACACACACACACACACACATATATATACATTTCCCCCTTTACATTCCTTTACCATAACATCTCTTACATTTTCCCCATTATTTCTTTCTTTACAGAGATCAAGCATAAAGAGGATTTTGACTTGATTGACAAGGATCTTGGATTTCGACTTGGATAATGTTGAAGGATTTCTGAGAAATGAAATATGGAGGATATATATGATGTGAAACTAATGTAGACCCAGGATGGCCACAAGACTCTATTTGCAAAAGGAGATAGTTTGTGAACCAAGGAATGATGCTGAAAGGATGTGGATGATGTAGGTTTGTCAAGGTATAAAGGTGTATCTATGGAGAAAATGAACTGGCCAAAGAATAGGCACATTCGCAACATGACAAATCCAAGACTTTATAGAGTGTCTATGTGGAATGATAAAACTGGGGTTTTACGGAATGTATCTGTGGAACAGTAGATCTTACGTTTGATAGAGCGTATATGTAGGATATTAGGTATCAAATCTTATGAACAGACCAACAAATTTATTGAACAACATGAATAGTGACTACACTAAATATGTTCAATACTGCCAAAAGAAGATGCACATCTGCACAACATCAGAGCGTATCTGGGGAACTTGGTATGTTGACTGATAGTAAGTTGAACTAACTTTGTTTTGGAAAAAGATATGTGATACAATCACAACAACAATTTCATAACCAAAGGACATGTACAACTTAAGGAAAAAGGGGCACTATTTGTTGAATCCCCACTTGGAATAAATTCCAGCTGTGGTTATTCAAAGCGGATAACTTAGAAGTCTAGAGGCACAGGCTCCTCCTTTGTGCACTCACTTCTCAAGCACACCAAGCTTCAAATTCCAAGGGTCATTAATTCCCAAGGAACCATTATCTCTACTATGAACCGCAAAAGTGTGGGGCATCTTAGTCAATCTCTGACCTTCCGTACCAATAAATATGGGTTTTGAAAAAAAAACAAATGGTGTTTAGTAAGGGTATTCGTTCAAGTGGCTATACTCAAATGATATTCCCAATCAAGGGGGCTCTCCCAATCCTTTCAAAACAAGGTGTTTTATGTCTTATAGTGAAGGATTTTAACGCATCACAAGGATACTGAAGGAGATTTTTGCTGCCATAACAAATTCACACATGTTGATTGTGACTTTAATCACAACCATATTTTTTATATAGGGGTTTGAAAATTCTTGGCATTAGCTGTTACTGCTTGGGTTGTTCCCTCTCACTCAGCCTTATAGGATTCTCGGGAGGCAAACCCTCTAGAAGGACAAAATTAGAGCCTTCACAACCATTTTTTTCTTGCACCAACGATCACAAGAGACAGTGGGAGAGGATAGTGTATGATATGAGGTTGTGCTCTAACAAAATTTGTGCAAGCACACCAAACACTTCAAGCACTTGGTTCTTTTTTTAAAAAATTTGGACAATGTTCTCTAAATCTAAAACTAAAACTAAAACAAACTCACAAAGGGGTTCTTTTTAAGTACCAAGTTTAAATGTTTAGTTTGCTTTGTTCAATTTTTAGACCCAAATGAAAAAAAAATGTTTGTTTTGTTCAATTTTATGAGTCCAAATGGAAATGTTTTGTTCAATTTTATGAGCCCAAATTGAAATGTTTTGTTTGTCTTCTTTAATTTTATAAGCCCAAATTGAAATGTTTTGTTTTCTTTGTTCAATTTTATAAGCCCAAATTGAAATGTTTTGTTTTCTTTGTTCAATTATATAAGCCCAATTGAAATGTTTTGTTTACCTTGTTCAATTTTAACCTTTGTTTGTTTTAGAACCCAAAACCAAGTGTGAAATGATGTGAGTACATACAATGTTCTTTTTTTAAACACCAAAAGTGAAGTGTGCATTAATTTTAATTAAAAATATTATGTGCATCCTCTCCAAACTAGGTGCCTAACCCATAGACCTACAAAAATAAAAATAAAAATAGTCATTAATAGTGCACTCTTGTAGGTTTATAGTGCCTTCTCACCATGTTTTCTACAAACAAATGGTCCTGCTAATATAGACCATATTCCCACAAATGGGTAACAGAGAGAAGGTAGAAAAAATATATAAAGAATAGAGTCTCCAAGTCCGTGTTTCAAAGATATTCGTAGAAGTGTAATAGAGAGAAAGTAGAAAGAAGATAGAAGGAATATATTCTTCTTGCCTTTTTCAACCTGCAAAAAAATAAAAGAGCTTGCAAAACATACCCAAACAACAAAAAAATGTTAGCTTAGAGGGTTAGTTTGCAAGTAAAATAATGAAAAAGAACCCGTGAAGTGGGTCCCACCGAGTGTGCCAAAATGTATGAGAAAAAATGTGATTAAAGGAATACAAATATAAATAAAAGCACTCAAAGCACAGAATCAAACAAGCATATATGATTAGACAATAAGGAATTCATAAAACTAAAAGGATGCAAACCTCCTACACCCAATAAGCTCTCCTTGATATTTGGATGTGTCCATGATTTTGGATGTGTGCTCAAAGATGTTGCTCAAGCTTCATGATTTGGGATGATTTCTGCATTACGATGGTATGGCTTGATGTTTTGGATCTCAAAATGACATTATAACAATACTTCAAGAATGGATAATTTGTGAAGGGGAGATGGTTCCATTTATAGACAAAGAAGAGGGCAAATGAAGGGATAGGAATTGAAACTTTGTGGATGACCAAGATGCATTTGGGAGATATCACATGGATTGTGCTTCTTCAATCTCATAGCCTTGTGACAAGTGTCCAAGATATTTAGTTGAAGATTGGGATGAAGGAAGCAAAGTGTGACTTTTTATTCCCTAATCTTTATGCTTAGGATTGTGCAAATGATTAGAAAAGGGATTAGGATTAATTAGTGGACAAGTGGGATATTTAGGAAAGTGCAAGTCGGTGAGGATATTTTGGGTTGAATTTTGAATTTATTTTAATTCAAAATATAGGAAAGTGGGTGAGGATATTTTGAGTTGAATTTTGAATTTATTTTAATTCAAAATAGAGGAAAGTGGGTGAGTATATTTTGAATTTATTTTAATTCAAAATAGAGGAGGATTTGGATGAAAGAAGCAAAGTGTGACTTTGCTTCCCTAAATCTTTATTAGGAAAATGCAAGTGGATGGAAATTAGGAGAGAATAAGGATTAATTAAACCAAATAAGATATTTATTTAATTAAAGTAGAATTAAGGGGTGCAAGTGGGATGAGTAGGAATATGCAAGTGGGTGAGGATATTTTGGGTTGAATTTTGAATTACTTTTAATTCAAAAGAGAGGAAAGTGAGGATTTTAATTAAATTCATAGGCTTATTTAATTAAATAGATTTTGGATATTAGATAAATTAACTTAATTAATTTATCCAGGGGAATGGGGTATTTAATTAAATATATAGGTTCATTTAATTAAATAGATTTTAGACATTAGATAAATTAACTTAATTAATTTATCTAGGGAGATTAGTAAAAATGAGAAAATGAATTAAATAGATATATATGTTATTTAATTAATACACTAACCATAGAAGAATATGAATTTGAACATTAATTAAATAAAATATAAATTTTTATTTAATTAAATAGGATAACGATGTTAGATAAATTAAATAAATTAATTTACCTAAGACTATAGAAAATGAGTAATTAATTAAATGAATTAATTACGTTTCAGATTTGGATGTCTAGGATAGATCTATTTCTTCTCTCTATAATACCATTTTGTTGTGGGGTCTATGGAGCATAAACTTTCCTCTTTATCCCATGCTCTTCACAAAATGCATTCAATTCACTAGATAAAAATTCTCCACCTTGATCAGATCTCAGACATTTCATCTTCATACCTATTTCAGTCTCAACAATAGCTTTAAATATTTTAAATTTGTCAAAATCTTCAGATTTATCCTTTAAGAATGTAACCCACACCATTCTTGAATAGTCATAAAATTAACAATATGAAATACCTATCTCCATAATAGCTTCTAGTTCTAGCAGGGCCACACAAATCAGTATGTATCAGATCTAACAATCCACTAAAAGAATAAGTCTTTCTTTTGAAAGTAGATTTAGTTAGCTTACACATCGCATTAGCATGCTTCGACAATTTAGGTAAATATCTCACTACTCTAGTAGTGATGATCTTCATAATGGTATCAAAGTTCACATGAAAAAATCTTTTGTGCCCTATCCAACTATCATCAACTTGAGAAATCAAACATCTATTATCTGTACTATTCAAATGAAATACATTACCTTTGGTCTTTATTCCTGATGCAATCTCAATTCCATAAATCCCAATGATTTTGCACATTCCATCCTTATATTGTAGGTTATAACCTTTCTCAACTAGATGTCCAAGACCCAAAAGATTATGATCATCATTGTTATTCTTACCATCAAGTGTAATAGAACCTCTACCTCTGATCATATGAGGAGTATTATCATCAAATCTGACAACACCATGATCATACCTCTCCAACTTCACATATTTTCTCTAAATCTAGTCATGTGATGTGAACAACCGTTATCTATTACCCATTATCTTTCTCATCCACATGTGAAATCAAGGCTCTCTCTTCATTTAAGAAACTAGGATTCTCATCTTTGATAGAAATAAACACAATCTCATCTTCACTCTTTTGGTGTGACATAATAACACTTCTTCTAATGTTTAAGCTTGAATTTCCTAGGCTTGTACATAGGTTCTTTATCTGGACATCTTGAATCAATATAACCAATATTTTATATATAAAACACTTCAAAGGTAACTTTCATTGATACTTACCAAATCCCTTAGGAATCTCTTTGTAATCAGGGCTTCAAGCTCTTCAAGATTTGTCTCTTCTTCCTCAATTTATTCCCATTCATTTGCATATCTAGATCCAAATTTTGATGAAATCTCTCCAGGGTCATATATTTTCCTATCCTTAGAAAAATTAGCCTTAAATACAGATTCAACTTTAGGAAGTGCATCACCAAATTTACTTATTTCAAAGGCAAATAGCTTACCAACCAATGTGTCTCTTGTTAGTGTAGTCACAGTCCTGATCTCTTCAATAGAAACAACCTTGTTTTTTTTAATTAGGAGGCAAGGATCTAAGTATCTTAGACATAATTTAATATTCCTCCAATATTCCACCAGTGCATTTGATTCCACAAAAAATCTCATTCACCGCCAGTATGTAAGAATCGATGCTTTCATCCTCGCTCATCTTCAATACCTCATACTTCCCTTTCAAACTCTGTAACTTATCTTGCTTCACATATGCATCTCCTTCTTGAAAAACCTTTTATTTTTTCCATATCTATTGTGAAATATCTAACTCCGTGATATTTGTATATTATGTATCTAACAAGGCTCTCAACAATGCTTCTTTTGCTTTGATATTTTACAGAAATTGCTTCTTCTAATTTGGAGTAGCAGTAGAAAGATCCACATGAGGATTGTAAGACTTCTTAGTGATCTCCTAGTAATCTTCTTTGATTCATCTCAAGTGTGTAATCATTTGACCCTCCCACATGGAACATTTAGTACCTTCAAATTTCACACTCTCCATAAAATCTTTCATCCTGGATCTCCTCAAGCGATCAAACTACCAAAAGAAGACTTAGCTCTGATACCAATTGTTAGAAACAAGGAAACAAACACAACTAGGAGGGGGGTGAATTAGATATGTCTCAAAACTTAAAAAACTCAATCAACTTTTGAACCTTAAATCTCAGATTTGAAAGATGAATATTAAAGAAGGACCACAACACATTAATCAACACTTAAGACCAAGATTTTTTGACGTGGAAAGCCAGTTAAGGGAAAACATGGTGGGAATCAAACCCACAAGATTATGTACTCTATTAAAATCAGTATACCCTATTAGGAGTAATACAAGGGGAATGCACATGAATTCAGGCACACTGCCTAGAGATCACTTCTCAAATACAACACAGGCTACAACCCAAAGGAAAACTCACTCCCTTATAAAAATATTTGATTACAATCCATAGTGGAGAGAAGTCCACAATTCATTAACTGACTAACAATATCTCTGATATGCCAATACAGTTCCATTGAGGTACATAAAATATTTGCCTCAATTGTAGATTCCACTCATACCTCTTTGCATACATGATCCTCTTCCTTCGTACACACTCATCCTATCAATAAAGGGATATTACATCATTACATTTATACAATTCATCAACTTATTTCTTCAAGGTTGACCAAGGACCTAAATTATAAACATTTAATCAAATACAATACAATCATTAATGCGATCCAAAATATGTCAAAAAATACATAGTAAGTATCTAAATCTTTATCCTTGAACATGTTCTAGCTCAATAAATCATGCCACGATCCATCACAACATGCTACACCACCATGTTGGCCAAGAAAAGTAGGAACACAAACACAACACAAGAAAACCACTAAATCTGATCACATAACTCAATGCTATCGAGTAACATGAATAGAACATGATCTAGAAACATCAAGAAGCAACACTAAATGCCATAGAAAAAACCAAAACAACTTTGTCTCAGAATTTACCATTATCTATGCACTGTTCAAAAATAACATCAATCAAAAACCTCTATCACTTAATAAAAATAGGTTTCCAATATCCAATTTATGAATAAATTGAGCCGAGGACACACATCCATGTCCTAAAACTCACCACTAGGTCATCAACCATAAATATTGCATAACCAAACCATAGTGATACAAATATTGAAACATTATGTCTTCTTGAACATCCAAAGTACCAGTCTCTAATCAATAATTCATAACTAACTCAATTCACCATGCAAACCTCTGTAAATTGACATAAGTGAACTAAAGACATCCCTAAAACCATCTGTATGTTCGCAACATCTTATCTTCAATATAGTAGCCATACCAAACAAATCTTCTCACTGAACATACCAGGAACATTATCACCAACAGTAGAAATATGTTGACATCAAGGAAAAAACATAAATATCACCACATATATGCATGATAGTCCAAAAATATCCAACATTGTGGTATGATCATAGCTCCTAAAAAGGATACTAAATTCAAATAGGAAATTATTTGGGTCCTTTATCACTAGAACATAAAACTTAGGAAGAACTAAAGAAGGAATGTTCATAAGGTTATCGATATCATTCTAGTTAGTGATAGGGAAGTCAAAATCTACATGGTTAGGCCTATTTTATGCAACCATAATTTCTTGATAGACTATCAAAGAAAGTGTATTGTTAAAAGGATTTTGGTCAACTGGGTCTACAGGTGGTGGATTATATAAATTTTCAAAAAGATCAGCATTAGAGTTCATCACTTGTTCTTCTTCGTTATGTTGATTGAAGGGCTCACCTAAATGACTATCAATATAAGGGTCATTGGGAAGAAATATTCCTAGATAATATCTTCTTCTTTCTCTATGCATGTGGGGTTAAGTCAATAATAGTAGTGGTTCATTACTTGGAAAACTTAAAACTATACCTAAAACAAATTTTTGCACTACTGGAAATAAACAACTACTACAATGACTGCAAAAAAACTCCCTAGTTTGACACCATCCCTAACAACGATGCCAAAAAGCTTGGTCTCTTTTAATGGTTTCAATAAATAGGCTCGTATAACCATAACTTAGAGATTGGATATCTATGATAGGTAGTTATTTAATCACCAAGAAGGCTCATTTTCTTCCAACCAAGGGAGTATACTTGAAATGGGTTAGCAATTTATATGCACTAGAGACCCAATTGTAGTCATGTTGTATATATCTAAAAAGGAAATGATACTTAAAGTAAAGTGCATGGAAAGGAAAAAAATTGAATACTCAACATAAACTACCATCTAAACTAAACTCAAATGAATAAAAACAATCTAATCCATGGAAAACAAATAGGAAACTTCTCTGTCTTCTTTGGCTATAGGTGCAGTTACAAGAAGAGATTTTTAGTGGATGCAGAAAAATCAACTTCAAGGACATGAATCTATGTAAATCCTAACAGCATAACAATACTTTTCAATTCTAAAAATTAAGGGCCATTTGAGCTCAAAAATTCATTCTATTTATAGAAGAAATGAGGAGAGAGAGGGGGGACCAGGGTCATTAATGGAGTTGTAAAAACCATTAATGAGGTGTAAGAGACATTAATGCCAAATACATTGATGAGGCATGGGCTTGAGGAATCTCCATTAATAATGCATTAATGGGAGAAATTAAGAGGCATGGTGAGGGGTGTAAGTCCAAGCTTGAGAAGGTGGACTTAGAGGGAGTCAAGCTTGAGAAAATTGACTTTCTCAAGTGGGTTGGATTCCTAATCATAAAATTAGGAATGTGACAACATTAGGAAGTGGGTTAGGATAGGATTAAGATTAGGCTTAGGTTTAGCATGGGGGGAATAGGTTGGGATGGGTTTGAACCCAGGGTTAAGGTGGTTGAGATAGGTTAGGCTAGGGTTAAGGGGAATATTAATGAAATGAATTATATTAAATATATTCATTCAAAAATAGGAAAATTAATTATTTAAGCCTTTTATTGCTTTAGATAATTAATTAGGACTATAGCCATTTAATTAGATTAATTTAGGCTAGAAGATAGGCTTTGCAAGTGATTTAAATATAATAGAGATTTATTTAATTCCTTTTAAATTAATTACCTTAGCCATGTTTGATTTGAATTGATTTGAATTAAAATTGATTGATTTTGATTGGCTTAGGTGATTAATAAATTTTAGTTATTGAATCACTTAGGAGATTAAATCTGATTTGAATGAATTATGCCAGCCGATCAAAGAGTTGTCTGGACATAATTGGGGGTATGATCACACTTAGGAAAAATAGGGTCTATAGTCAGAGAAGACCAAATCCAGGTGGTTACACAAAGTAACTACTACATGAAAAGTAACTACTAAAAACAAAGACTATAATTCTCACTAAGTGGCCCCCCGTAGTGAGTCCTCTCAACGCTCAACTAAATAGTTGCAAATTAGAATATCATCTTATTTCTTCAAAATGTTGTTACATGCTAAGATAGCTGAAAATTTTTATTTAATAAAATAAAAACTATAAATTACAATAGCTATGATTCTAACCCCCTAAGAAGGAGTATATTAACCTTATTTATAGAAATAAAACTCCTAACTAACAACAAGTTGACCCCTGTATAGTCAAAAAATGGAAGCACTTCCATAGGAGACTGGTTTAGCCTTCTGAGTGAGTGGTTTAGGGTCATGAAAAGTGCCTCTGAATGGGTTCCTAATCTTGACATGGCTTCCCCCCTGACCTACCTTTCTAACCTCCATTTCTTGACCTAAATTCTGCATTCTGGGTCTCTGACCTGTGATCATGGGATCTGGGGACAGGGTCGACCTCCTAGGACAAGGTCAACCTTGGCCCTGCCCTAGGACAGTGTCAACCTCAGCCCTTCCCTAGGACAAGGTTGACCTCAGTGCTATCCTAGGACAGGGCTGACCTTGACCCTGTCCCAGGGTCTAAATCCTGGGAACTTTTGGTTTTCAGGATGTCGGTCTTCACAAAAAGTTTATTCCAGCTTCTTGGTTGGCTGTTTTAGGTTCCGAATTGGTTGATTCCTAAATTATTTTTAATATAGGTCCTCTCCTAGGGGTAAAGGCTTAAATGATGATTTAATTATCCTATGTAGGCCTCCTTAGAAGATTGTGCCCTAGTTTCATATAAAAGGGAG
>MU224370.1:734255-752290 GCA_018584345.1 Thuja plicata
TTTCAACAAATAAAGTGCTTTAAGTGGGGATTTTTATTTATTTAATTAAAAAAGAGGTTTTCTTTCAATTAAATAAATTAGAAGAATTTTATTTAATTAAATGGGAGGAATTAAATTTAATTAAATACAAGGAATTTAATTAAAAGGGAGATTAAATCTTTTAATTAAATAAGAGGAATTTTATTTAATTAAAAGGGAGATTAAATATTTTAATTAAATAAAAATGGTCAAACCTTAGGAAATATTGAAATAATTGAATAATTGAATTAATTACAATTTGATCAAGGAAATTGATTTGAATTGAAAATGTTCCAAAGCATTGATTCAGAAATTTGATAAAATGATTAAATAATAAATGGGGCCCAAAGTCTAGGCGACCATTTTAGGGTGCATACAACTTGGACTATGAGTTTTGTTTGACAAGTAGTTACAACACATTCAACATCTTTTCCCTTAATCATGATGGTGTCTATGGTATATTCTGACTCACACTGGACATGATTAATGAAATGTTGGTGGGAATCATAAGTATAGTTAGCCTTGTTATATTTCCCTAAAGAGTAATATTTTCCTTTATCATGATCTTGTTGTGGGTTCTTGAAAATTTTGTGATCCTTATTAGACGTACCAAAGTTTTTAATGACTTTGATCTCACAATGATCAATTAAATCTTGGACTATGGTCTTAAGTTGGTAGTTTTACGTCCTTTGGCGTAGTGGTAATCACATAAATTTTTGTCATTCTATCATGCATGATTGAATGAACCTGGTTCATAATGTCTTATTTATGGCAATGTGATAGTGCTAGTTTGGACCAATTTTCTCAAGACCACTTCTAAGGGTTTTGGAAGCGGTGTATAGTCTCGTCTTAGGTTAGGCCATCTTGAAGAGCATTGTTGGTCATTAGTGACATTAGATGGCTAACTTCTAGTTTGAAGTGTGTTATTATTGGTATTGGGAGTGTTTGTTTTGGGTGTCCCTTGGAGACGTAAGATAGGTTTGGCTCGATTGATAGCTCTGGCATCGACTACACTATCATTGGTGACATTCTTGTTTCTAGACCAATATTTTGATTTATCATATGATGAATTAGTATCGGTCTCTTTGGTGTTTTTTATTATTCCTTTTAAAGTAAGTGATCTCTCTACCTTTAGACCCTGCTCAACAAGTTCCTCAAAGTAATCAATGTGTTATGAATGGAGAGCACACATTATGTCTAGTTGGCATTTTTCTTTAAACATCAGGATTTTTTTTTTAGTATGTGAAATGAGGCTTTTGAAGCCATGTTCCTCCAACATTGTAGGAAGGAAGAGAAAATCCCACCAATTGTTTTCTTTCTATTGTAAAGATCCATGATTGTGACCTCGAAAATGATGTTATAAGAGTAATGAGAAATGAACTTCTCAGCTAGTTCATTCCAAGATCTTATGCCCGGAGGTAGTCACAAGAACCATTCCATAGACGGGTTAGCGAGACTACATGGGAAGAGTCTCATCAGATAAGTGTCATTGTGTGACACCTCTATGCACGCCATGAAAAATTATCTCATATAGTTTCTTGGGTATCCATTTTTCTTATATTTGTCAATTTTTGGCATCTCAAAGTTAGGCGGAAAATGTGGCATATATAACTACTTATCAAAAGGGTAGGGGCGTAAGTCTTCTAGTGAGTATGTTCTCTTAGGAGCACTCATCTAAAGATTGGCCATCTATTGCTATAATTTTTTCACTTGTTGTGGAAGTATCTCGATGGGAGTTAGTGGGACATGTGCAGTGATTCCCAAATTAGGATCCATTTTGTGCAAGTAGGTAGAAATATCTGTTGGGGTTAGAAAACAGAAGTGCATCCATAACAACTATAATTCTTAGGTCTTGTATTGCACGATCAATTTCCTCTTGGGTACATTGCGCCCTAATTTTTTCTACTAAAAATTCATCTGCTAGTGGAGGCAAAGGGGGTAATGGTGGTAATGCAGTTCTTTCCCTATAGGAACGTCATAAGGTCCTTGGTGTTGCTAAAGTTCATGTTGTTGGTCAGGTTAAACATAGGTCATTGTTAGGATCAATTTGACCTTTTTTCTTCTATGATAGTGTGATTGGCATACGTAGATCAATCTAAGGGAGTATAACCTAAGAATAATACTTATGCAAGACAATAATGGCAAATAGGTATGACTAATTGTTTTTGGATTTTTGGTTTTAGGAATGCAAGACTAAGGTATATGCAAGATGCAAAATGAAAATAATAACGACTAGGTATGACACTAATTTCTTTAAATTTTGGTTTTTTTGAATGCAATATTAAGGTATGCAAAACGCAAAATGATGATTATCATGACTAAGCATGACACTAAAATGTATGCAAAGAGGCAAAATAATGTCTAAGGTATGAACTAAGGTATGCAATATGACAAGTATGACGACTAAGTATGGTGGTAATTGGTATGCAAAGAGGTAAAGTAATGTGTAAGGTATGCAAGATGCAAAATGACAATTATGATGACTGGGTATGACACTAATTTTTTTGGATTTTTTTTTGGAAAGAAAGACTAAGGTATGCAAGATGCAAAATGATGATTACAATGGCTAGGAATGACACTAAAATATATGCAAAGAGGCAAAATAATGTCAAAGGTATAACTAAGTTATGAAAGATGCAAAATGATAAATATAATGGCTAGGTATGACACTATTTTCTTTTTTGTTTTTTTGGAATGCAAGACTAAGGTATGCACGATGCAAAATGATGACTAGGTATGACAATAAAATGTATGCAATAATGTCTAAGGTATAAACTAAGGTAAGAGAAAAAGGTACCTAAAAGGGAAAAAATTTGGAAATTTTGAGGATAACACTTTTAGGAGATAACCTAAGTGATTAAGAGAATTCTCTTGACCTCCAAATTTAGGGAAACAATGACAAGTTGACAAAATGACAAAGTATTGACTGTGAGAAAAAGATAGTTGATTTGGAGGAGTCAAAATTGCTCTAAGAACCACTATGGAAATTTCCAAAAGGTGAAGCCTCTAGTTTCCAAAAATAGTCCTAAAGGTACAATGTCAAACCTTGGGAAAATGCAACCTATCTTTTTAGGATTTTTATTTTTATTTGTTGGAAAATATGCAAGGTTAACCCTAATAATGTGTGCAAAAAGGAAACCCTAAATGAGTTATACAACTAAGAAGTTATGAAACCTATGTTTTTGTGATTTTTTGGACTTTTAGAATTATCAAGGCAATGTAAAATAAAGACCCTAAATGTGAGGATAATGCATGGATGAGATTCCTAAATGTAAGGAAAAAAATAAACATGCAAGTGGATGATTTCCTATATAAAAGGGTACAATAAACATACAAGGGGATTATTTTCTATATGCAAGGGTATACTAAACATGTAAGGACTCCTAAGGAAAAATACACAATCTTGGATGCTAATCATAGGAATAGAATAACTTGGATAGAGGTCTAGGACATGTTTGGTAACCCTAATTTTGATATAACGTAGGTTGAAAATCTCAGGAAATTATGTCGAATAATTATAGAATGTGCATCTCAAATTATAGCAATTGCATAGCAAGACAAAGATAGATGCATTGGACAATTATAAGAAATGCATCTAATAAACAATAGATGCGTAGTGTTGGCACCCTCAAATTTGAGGTAGCCATATAAAAAAAATCTTCTAAGGCATACATGTGCAATCCTAAAAGCTATTCTAAGTAGCCCATTTTGAGGGCTAATATTTTTATGCCTGGTGAATGTTATGAAAAGTTGCTTGGGGAATATGTTGAACTCATATAAGAAAACATATGTTTCATTTTTTTAGCTCCTTGAATTTAGTTCCGATTGGTTTTTGACGCACCCAGTTTGAGGGGTTTGCATAAAACTGATCTTTGCACAGTTTCAGATTTAACGAAGTGGCCCACTTTGAAGACCTACATATTATGCCCACTTGACTATCATGACATAAAAAGTGTTTCCCATGTTCTACTCATAAAAAATGACCTATGTCTCAATTTTCAGGCAATAGTCAATTCATTTGACTAGTTTGGTAAGCACAAAATAATTATAACTTATTCATATCTACAGTCTGCACAATGTCATAGTTATCAAAAGGCCAACTTTGATGAGTAATATCAGTTGACCAATTGACCATCAAAATAAACTAATTGCAACCCGATACTCTCTGTATGTAAATGAATCCATATCCAAGCTTTCAGACCATAAGGTGTTCATTTGATGGGTTTGTGAAGTCAAACCTAAAAGTAATTTATTCAGGTTTCCAGTGTGGACAAAGTTGCATTTTTAGATTAATCATTTTTAAAGTTTCATAACTTATAATCAGTTGATGTCTATATCAAGGCCATTTTTTCCCATATTCTCCATATCTTAATTCATCTAATTGCAAACTTTCAAGCCCCCAGGAATCCATTTGGTATTTTTACCAAATCAATATGAAATGCAATTTTATGTGTTTTGAGTTTGCATTTGCGGAACAGATTGAAAATAGTCAAGTTTGAGCATCAACATCTTATAAATATGTAGGTATCTAATAATTTACTCTGGCACACAGTCCTTGTACCTTAATGTTCAAATCGGTTTAGTGGCAGCCTCCATATGCAAGATTTGATATTTTTGTCAGAGGCTTGAAAATGAGGTTTCAGATTAGTCTTGAATAATATCAAGGTAAGTTTCTCTACAAGGTGATTTGATCAGTCAAATTGTGTGTTCACAAATTCCCAAGGTCCGACAAAATGATTTGATCAATTTTTAAAGCATGTTCTAGAGACCATTTATCATTTTTGGGGTCAGAAAGAAGAGATAAAAATTGATTTTGATAGCCGCCAAGTTGGTGATTTTCACTCCAGATACACAATGGATCGTATTC
Source organism: Thuja plicata (assembly GCA_018584345.1). Lineage (NCBI taxonomy): Eukaryota > Viridiplantae > Streptophyta > Pinopsida > Cupressales > Cupressaceae > Thuja > Thuja plicata. Next base: position 739,141 of record MU224370.1, read on the forward strand.
AGGCAATTGAGATGAAAATGGTTTCAGTTTGAATTTCTGGGACCCAACTCTTATCAAAGACCAGAAGCACAGACAAGTGAGTGTGAAATTATTTTTTATTTAAGTCATTTTAAATGATTTAAATAAAAAAATTTACAAATAGTTTATCACTTAAGATCAAACATAACATTAACTGAAGGTTATTTAAATAATTTAGTTTTAAATGATTTAAATATTCTTGTAGTGTCGTTTTGACTTCAAGTGCACAAAATAGATTTGTTGAAAGACTCAAAAGCTTTGGATGCTCCTCAGTCCTTGGCTCTAAGATAAAGAGGCACGTATAGACCCGTATGAATTCCTAAACTCTTCGTCAAAAAAAAAAAAATTTCCATCAAATGTAACTAGCAGGTGCATTGCCAGATTTCATAAACTTTATTGATGTTCCATTCTGCCTGTGCATAGAATGTGAGGAAGATACATGTTAAAAGGGTTGATAAACTTTCAAGAGAATTCTATTGTCAGGTGATTCAAGCTCCACAACCTTTGCCAATTTTTCTCTTCGCCTACATAAATGCTTGAGCTATAAAATAGGGTATGGGTGTTAACCGTGGCTCAAGAATTGCATTACACCAGAGAATGTGGTCTCATGGTAGCACCATGCTTGCACTGGATGGATTTGTTGAAAAGGCTATGAGGATTCAATAGAATGAAAATCCTAGTTCCTCAAACTTTGCCACCATACTTGTTGCCTGTGCATTCAACAAATTCTGCCAGTATTTACTTTGCATGATTAATAAAATGGGGCTCAAAATAGCATATTTACGTTTTCTAGAATGAATAAAGCATTCAAAATATCAGAGACAAAATGACTTCCAAGATTGCAGAATTTGCACAAAATAGATTTGATGAATAGGTTTTAGGTATTATGTTGAATTATGCAACCTCTGTAAGCATCTAATCTGCCAGTGGTGAAATGGAGAGTTGTAAAATGGTACGAGCATCTTTGTTTTTGTTTCTGGTTTATCTTAGGGTTGCACAAAGGATTATGGATAGTTTTCAAATACATATGGTTGATATTACCAAATGATGGAGGCACCAATGATCTAGCAAATGCAGGCTATGTTTGCTAAGCTATGAAAAGTCCCAAATAAATGAGTCCCCAAGGAAAATAATACAACAATAAATAATCATTTTGTTGAATGGGAAAGGTGCAAGTTACAAAGATGAAACATTTTCACTCAAGAATAAAATGGCTACCAAAATGGATTGATTTTATGATAAGTGTGAATTCCTTTTTATATAAACTATGAAAGTGCAAATCAAGATGCAAATGAGTGGATTGAAACAGTTTTTGAAATGAAGCAGAGGGGAAATATTTCTTCAGAAGTAATTTTCTTAAATTGTGACTAGAGGTGTAGTTTGAAAAAAACAAATTTGATGCATATAAAGAAAGTGAAAGTATTTTTCAAAAAATAATTGAAATGAGTGCTTTTCTACACGATATCAGAAAGGAGATAAGTGTTGGAATTTCAGACTCCCAAATGCCACAGTGAGGAAATAGAAAAGAGGATTTTATTTTCATAAAATACAAGGTGATTTTACTCATGAGTGAATGCTTTCATGAGAGGCCACATGAAAAGTGAAATATGAAATAAAGTAAATCTATCTCAGTTAAAAGTGAAGTGGCATCATACATATTTTGGTAAAGGGAGTGAAAAGAGAAATGTTTCTTAGTTGCAAACAGGGACAAGTGACAAAAAGGACAAATCAGTTAAAATGTATTAGCCAGATATTTTCAAAGAGTAGGGATGAATACTTCAATAAAAAAATAAAATTAGTTCAAGGGCAGTTTGAAAGAGAATGACTCGACAAATCAAATTATGAAGGAGAAAGGACAGATGTAAGCTTCAAGTTTAATATGGAGTTTCTTCTTCTTCCATTTTTTTTTCTTCTCTCATTCCAAGGGGTTTTTTTCTAAAGAATTTCTCTTCAAGTTTGTACAGATTAGTTTTCTATTAGTTGTAGGTTGTAGTTAGCATATGTTGATTGTAATAATTTTATTGTTATGAATAATGGTAGACCAATTAGTGCAGGTTAATTGTTGACATAATGGAGTTGTCTCCATTTTTATGTACTTAGATCATTTGAATTGAATGTATCAAGTATTCTCAATTCATTCCTGCAAATGTCTTTGTAGTTGTGTTGTTTCAACATTGTTCTCTTTCAAAGAAAGGGCTAAATTGTTTTGTCTGAACAACAATGGCCTTAAGTGATTGTATTCAAACTTATACAATTTCTAAACATCAAGGATATTGAAGTTTGTCTTCACATTTGAGGTGTGTTGTGTAATACATGTTAATGGGTCTCTTCCAAGGGAAGAGTTAAATTCTGGAGAAAGTATTAGTAAGCTTGAATATTGAGTTGGATTTCATAAGTAGAACATTGTGATGATATAAGTAGGTTTGTTGGTGCAAGGCAACAACATATTGAAAGCTTGTTGGTTAAGATTGTTGTTCATAAGAATTTTATTATGGATGTATATTTGACTCTCTAACCTATGATGGAGGCACTAGTCTATGTGTATATGAAGTATTTTCATAAACAATCTCAAATCATATTCAGATCATTTTAATTTCATGTTGATTAGTGTAGGACTGGTATAATCTAGTTCTCAACGTACTTAATGCAAGTGGGATTTTGCATAAGATTGGTATGGTTTTAAATACCTATTACCTATAGGTTTGAGAACTATCCATAATTGTATATATGCTGCAAGGTGTTGTATGTAAAAAGTTTTATGTATGTGCAGATTAGTATTACCTTCCAGAGTGATGTGGAGCTCGAAAACAAGAAGGTGTTACAACCTTGTCACTGTTGGCTTTTCTTGACCTCAATTTGTAGATGATGCAGAGTTTTTGAGTTAGGTGAAGATCCTTAAGTAAGTCTCATTTTCTCTTTTAGGATTGAGGGTTGCAAGAAAGATAACCAAAATGTAGCAGAAAATTGTAATTGCATAACAAGGATCTATAAAATACGTTGAAAAATGTCTCAATTGCATAGCATTTTTCTGTCAATTGTGTCTAATTGTCTATGTATTTTAGATTTTTTATCTTTTGTTAAATTCTAGTGATAACAGAAAAACAACAAACAGTATGGCTATTGAGACAATGAATAATAATATATATGAAAAAAAAAAAAAGTATGGCCCATGCAAGGGCTCTCCTTGTTGAATCCCTTTACAATAGAATACAAAATTCAACAACATAGATAGAAGCTTGGTAGCATTGGATCCCCCTTACACGAGACTCACTTCTTGGGAATAAAAAGATTCAAATCCCTAAAGATCCACAGATCTCAAGAAATTTTCTATCTCAAATTAAAGAGTACATGAGGGGTATCTTCATGTCGCACATATCACAAACCATGTATCAACAAGTAGAAGGGATTTTTGGCTCTACAACAAATGTTTTAGAGTACATGATCTATGATGCTAGCCAATAATTATATTCAAGGGTGAGACACTTAAGTCTCTAGTCAGCCACATGGGCTTCTTAGGCATGTTTGCCCGATCTGAGCTATCATTGACACACCAACCCCAAGCTGACTAGTATTTCAGTAACAAAAAGACCTAGACCTAAAAATCAAAATTCATTCGAATAAAGGTTACTAAGATTGATAATCAAATTATATTTCTCACAATAAGGCAATACCTATTGATAATACCTATTCAAGACTTATCATTCCTCATTGTCATTGATATCTTCTTCAAATTTAGTTTATCATCTGAAATCATGGTTTATTTTGTTTTTTTCTTTTCTTATTCTATACTTGGGAGGTTTATTTAATTTGACTTTCTTAGGCCTTTGGATTTTGGACGTCAGGATGATGTGTTTCTTTACATGCAATTGCAACTGTGTATTATGTGAACGTGGCATTTTATATGTTAATTACAACTCTAAATTATGCAGTTTCATTAAATTGCTATCAGTTGCGTCGAATAATCCTGTAAACACAAAAATAATAAAAGGTTGTCAAAAAATAGAATAATAACATATCAATAAAAATAATCGCATTTTAAAAACATGCAATTGCATCATTTGCTAAGAGTTGCGGTGAGTAAACCTGCACACAGAAAACAAAATAAGCAAAACATTGTCAGGAAACCTAGAATAATTACGACAAATAAAAGGAAGATGCGTCGATTAAACATGCAAATGCAACGATTAAATCAAGAATGTGTTGTATGGTTTTGTTCATGCACAAAAAAAATCATAAAAATCAAAAGCAAGTTCTTCATGTCAGGTTCACCAGATGTCACAAGGGGTAAAATTTTAGATTTAGTTTGTAAACCTGCAATAACAATGATTAGATCCAACCACATATCTAAATTATTGAAAATCTTACTCCTTACAAAAGAGAGAAATAAATAATGAGTGCAAAGCAAGAATAATAATATAAATTTAATATCAAATGCAAACATTCCAACCAAATTGATCTCCCTTAGCCTTCTACTTTCCATGCAATGCAAGCTCTCAGATATTGCTCCAGTATCACAACATGAAAATCTAAATATTGTGGTTCTTGAATTATGAGAATTAAGCCTCATTATATAAAATTCTAGACTTCAATCAGAGCTGGATTGATTAGACATATAATTGAGATTGATTGAATAGAAGAGTGATCTTAATTAAATAGAAGACAAAGACTAATTAACAATTAAGTGGTTGCATGACATAATTGATTAGATAGTTAACTCAATTGATTGAGAGTAGACTAGATTGAATGATTAGAAGTCTGGATTAGATGATTAGTTAGACTAAATTGAATGAAAAGAATTGTTTGTTAGTGACAGTTAAAAAAGGTGCAAGTGGAGGAATAATTAGCATTAAATAAATTCAAAAAATTATTCAATTGTGCATGTGAGGAATAAATAAATTAATCAAATTGATTTATTTTCAGAACAATTAGTTTGCATTGGGTAAATGGAAAATTAAATAAATTGGTGATTTATTTAATTTTAGAAGACACGGTTAAGTAATTGGAATTATCACTTAATTATGGTGATAATAACAATGAGGAATATTTATAATGCAATTATTTAACTAAATTGAAGAAAAAAGATTAATTAAATAATAAAAATGATTTAATTAATTTTTAGAAGAATAATTAGGGAATCTTGATAGAATATTAATTAGAAACTAAATAATTAAATAAGTAATTAAAATTATTTGACAATTATTGGAATTGGAGAGAAACAATGAATTTGAAATTTGAATTAGGAAGAAAGACATAGATTCATCAGATAACAAAGATTATTTAATTAATTAAGATGAACATTAGTAAAAGTGTTGTGCTTAGGCAATGAGATAATTTTTAGTGTCTACACCAAATAACAATAATGTGTATTATGTTTTTCATTATATTAATACCCACTCTCTTTCTTATTGTACTTCTCAGGAAAATTGTTCAAAATTTAGTAGATAAAGGTGCAATTTCTATTACAATAGATATTATTATATTTCTTAATGTTAAAAAAATCATACACTAGCTTTCATTTTGCCTATTATGTTGTCTCACATCATGTGACTCGTAGTAGTTCACCTTATTGGGGGGTTCTTTATTTTATATGGTGTTAAGCTTTCAAATTGAATCTTTCTTTGTGAACAACATAATGGGTAAGTTCACCAAGATGACGTGCAAAAAAGTGGCCACCCACTCAAACAAAACCCAAAACACCAATTACCCAATTAGGTTTGTTTTAATTCAAATACATCGATCAAGTTATGGTTCAGTAATTACCAAGCCTAGATTCAAATAACTGAATTGGGTTTCTATTATAAACAAATCATGATCAAGTTTTTAATATAACCAAAACATGATTGCATTTTAATATATATAAAAAAAATTTCATAGTGTTACAAACTTGTGCAGGTTATTTATCCCTAAAACAAGTCCAAAAAAATAAACAAGGGATGGAGGAGATGAGAGAGAGAGAGAGAGAGAGAGAGATGGTCCTAGGATATCTTAAGGGGTCCTAGGTTCCTTGAGTAGTCCTAAGGGGTGGACATATGTATCGATGGGTCATGAGATATATTAAAGGATCCTAGGGGATCCTAAGATACATTAGTGGGTATAAATGAGGCTTAGGACATGTAGATGGGTCAAAAGGAATCCTAGGATACATTAAGCACTCCTAGAATGTCTTAAGGGGTCCTAAGTGTCTTAAGTAGTCCTAAGGGGTCCTAGGATACATTAATGGGTCCTGGGATGTCTTAAGGGGTCCTAGAATGTCCTAAGGAGATCCTAAGATACATTAGTGGGTATAAATGAGTCCTAAGACACATAGATGGGTCAAAAGGAATCCTAGGATACATCAAGCAGTCCTAGTATGTCTTAAGGGGTTCTAAGTGTCTTAATTAGTCCTAAGAGGTCCTAGGATACATTAATGGGTCCTAGGATGACACACACACATACATTTTACATACATATATATTGTATAGTCGTAAAATGGAAGCACTTCCATTTTGGACTGGTTTAGCCCTCCGAGTAAGTGGTTTGGGGTCATGTTAAGCACCTTTAATGGGTCTTTGACTTGGATCTGGATTTTCCCCCTATTCTGTCCCCTTTTCCACTTCTCTGGCCTATTTCTGGCACCCTGATCTACAAATCTAAGTTTCTTGACCATAAGGTCAAGGTCAACCTCGACCCTAACCTAGGTCAGAGTTGACCTTGACCCTGAACCAGGGTCCAAATTTCAAGTTTCCATGGTTTTTGGATGTCAGGCTTCGGTTTGATTTAATTCCCACTTCCAAGTTAACTGTTTTGGTCTCCGAAGTAATGACTCTTGAAATTATATTGAATATAGGTCCACTTCTAGGAGTATAGGTCTAATTGTAATTTAATTCTCCTATGTAGGCCTCTCTAGAAGATTGTGCCCTATATTTGTATATAAGGAATCTTTCTCCTCTCATTTCTCTAAGACATACACACGAAATAACATGATCACTTATGCACATGAAGGATAATCTATTGAAGCAATCATCTATTCTCAAGTATTGAAGCATTCAATTCATCAAGGAGATCCATTGGTAGCCATTGACGGATTCAAGCTCTATGGAGCCCTCTTGTTGAAGATTTCTCATCCACTCCCATGTAAGCCTCTTCTTATTCCAAGATCCATTCAAGATTGGTGTTGAAGATCTAAAAGCAATTGATTTGAGACATCCTACATCCTACATTCTACATTCTACATTCATTTGGAGCATACATACTTGTGGATCCACGGATTTGAATCCTCCATAAGGTTTCTATATAAGCAAGGTGAATTTGTTTATTTACTTTATTTATTTATGCAATTTCAATTATACTTTAAGGTTAATTCCAAAACTAGGGTTTGACCAAGGCAAACCCCCCCCCCCCCAAAAAAAAATAAAACCATTTTTCTTATAGGTACAGGTACAAGACAGTGAATCTAAGTGCATATTTGGATACCCTTTTCGGCCAACTTCCAGGATCCGTGAATAGATTTTCTGTCAAAGCAGTGTAGATCGAGGTCGACATTTTGGGGTATGATTATGCCCCCGTAAAAAGGTCAAGGTCAACCTGACTAAGAAAAGGAAATATTTTTAGTTTTTTTCCATCTTTGCATTTCTATTCCATATCCATTTGCATAATTTCCCGAAACTCAACATAGACATCATAAAATAGGTTTTTCCAGATCTACTATATTTCAAGGTTAGTACTTGTCTTCAATTCATTTCAATTAAGGTTTCAATAAATTCTATCATATATTCTTCATACATTATTCAGGATTGTAAGGCTTTCTTATTTTTTCTTATTTCGGATCGATTGATACATTTGTGCATTAACCATTTTCTTATGGTTGATCAAAGTGGATCTTTCCTTTGTGAAATTTGGGGCTAGGAGGAGAATCTTATCTTCCCTCAATACCATTCCCAAACCATCGCATATATCTCTCCATATTTATCCCTTTCCATATATATATATTACTATAATAACAAAGCAAACATCATTTTCTTCATATACATCATTTCTTATATTACATTTTGGTGAACCTGCTATAGATAACTCTTTCTTTTTTGGTGTTAGATTTACATTTCATGTTAGATCTTGCACGCATATTAGATTATCCTTATTTTATGTTCTTTCATTTACATTTTCTTAGTTTAGTTCATTTATATTGCATTGGTGTATGAGCTTTACTACCTCGAGTCCTACCTATAATATCCTAGTTAGAAGAAGTCACGGAATTATGTTTTCCTTTGATCCTGAGTCTTCCTCTCCTTTCCTTAGTATCTTGAATGATAATTTGATCACTCATGATTCCAATCCTTCTATAGAGCATAACTATCCTCACTCGTCTAATGATGAGGATGATGCTTTCAGCGTTCCTCCTGAGCAAGTCCAAAAACTATCAACTGAACTTGATAAAATGGGAAATCAAGAAAACCATAATCAAGATTCTATTCAAGCTATAGAGGCTCTTAAGAAATTCCTTCATGATAGTGATCAAGGTGTTAATCTCTTGTGTGGTATTACTCATCTTGTGCATTTAAATGTTAAACCTTTAGCTCAAGAAGCTTAAGATTTAGCATGTACTCCTCATGTCACTAGTGTGGAACCTTCTTCTATTCCTTTACCTAGAAATCCTACTTACACTCCTCCTTTAGTGACTACATCTCTTACATTTTCCAATCCTCTAGCTTCAAATCTTCCACTTCCATCTCTTCCTGTGAGTGTTCCACCGGTGTCTTTACCTACCTCACAGACTTATTATCATAGTGTTCCTTTTACTTATTCCAATCCTCTTCCAATTGTGGTTCCAAGTGTTCAATCGGTTGTGTCTTCTATTCCTACTGCTTCCTACACTTTTCCTAATGTTTCTATGCCTCCTATTTCTTCTAATGATTCCACCATCATTAGTTTGGCTCAAACTGTGTCCTCTTTACAAAAACAACTTGCATCCTTAACTCAATCCAAGTTTAGTATTCCTACATGAGACATGGGTATTCCTTTATCCCTAGACATTATTCGTTCTCATGTCCCTCAACAAGCCGATATGCCTCGTCTTGAGAATCACAATGGTAAGGGAGATCTTGTCACTCATGTTAAAACATTTCAAATCCTTTGTAGTGACTATGCTCATGACCATAGGATTTTAGCCAAGTTGTTTGCTAGAACCTTTCGTGATAATGCCTTGCAATGGTATTGTTCCTTGCCTCCTTATTCTATCAATTCTTTTCCAAAACTTGCTAATACCTTTATCCAAAAGTTCCAAAATAACATTGGTCTACAAGTGTCCTTAACTGATTTGATGCATTATAAACAAAATACTAAAGAAAAATTGACTGAATTTATTGGTAGATTTAAGAATTTGTATGCTCAGATTTCTTATCTTGTTCCTAATATTGATATTCAGCATATGTTTATTTCAAATTTGCAAAAGGATATTAGAGATAAGATTTTGCTTACTGAATTTACTTCTTTTCAACAACTTTTTGCAGCACTTCATCATTATCAATTAAAATTGAGTCAATTTGAGAGCAACACTCCAATGGCTCTTGTTCTAGTTGATAAGAGTGATGTTGCTCCTAATCCCAACAAGTTTTAGAAACCTAACAACTATGTCAAAATAAATAAACAAACAAATGCAATTGTTGATCAAGTTGTTGTTGCATCCCACAATGCCACTTTTGCATCCACTACTTTTCATTTAAATCGTACGTTTACTTCTCTTTCTAAATATTTACATTTCATTATGAGTAAATCGTTGATATGATTAATTTGCCTCCTATTCGACCCCTACTTCCTACTATGATGGCATCAAAATCCTTTGATCCCAAAGCCTTTTGTCAATACCATCGTCAGAATGGCCATGATACTAAAAATTGTTATTCCCTAAAACATAAGGTTCAAGATTTAATGGATTCTAATGCTTTATCTGTTGATAATTTTGATGGTAGTGGGAACAAATATGTCTCTCCTCCTAATCAAAACCTCCAAATCTATATGAATCCTTTGCCTACACATGATACTAATACCATTATTTAGCCATCTTCTATGGATATTGTTTATGATTTAAAGATGGATGATCTCAATCATATTGTTAACCATGTGGAGCATGTTATTTTGTCTCAACCTGTCTCTCCACCCCTGCCTAAATATCAACCTCCTATTCAAATTCCTCCATCTCAACCTCAACTTCACGTTCCACCTCAACCTAAACCAGAACCTCAATCTAAACCTTCAAAACAACCTAAGGATAAAAGACCTAGGGAACTCTTGATCACCTTTGATGATTATGAGACTATTAAGGCTCCTGATGGTCCCCTTCACATTTATGCTAGGATTTATAAGATACCTACGCGTGCTTGTCTTGTTGATCCTACTTCCTTAGCCAATTTCATCACTGAAGAAATCTTTTTTATGAATAAATTTCAATGTGATTATTATGAAACATCTAATGTGTGGATCCAAACTTTTAATGGTTTTCTATATCCATCATTTGGTTCTATTACCTTGCCTGTTGAACTTTGTGGTAAATTTGTGGACACTACCTTTGTTGTTGTCCCTACTTCTGATCAATTTCAAGTTAAGCTTGGTTTTCCTTGGTTGACTTTCATGCATGTCGTTGTTTCTCCTATCCACAAGTGTATTAAGTTCATTCACGATGAAGAGGTGAAAATGATTAATCATAGTTTATATCAACCTTCTAGGCCTAGGGATTGTGCTACCCTTGACTTATTTTGGCCTTCATTACCTAATTCATGTTCTTCTCAACCTGATAACCTTTTTCGCTCATATAACACTTATAAACATTACAAGATTCTTGAGTTAAGCATGCCTCGGATGGATCTAAACCATGTTCTTTTGCCTATGCCATCCATACCTCCTTTATCCATTACCTCTAGTTCTGTTAATCAAACTCCTAGTATCATTTTTCAGCCTACTGAGAGTCCTACTAATCCTCCCATAGAACATGTGAAGGAACCAATTATTGTTCCTCCTAGTTCTCAACATATTTTTGTAGACACTTAAATTTGTCCATTCCAACCCAATATTAATTTTGATTAATATTTGCCCTTAACATTATAGTTATTTTTAATTAATTAACTATATTGTTATATTCCTCTATTTATTTAATTAAATTAAATTTAATTAAATAAATTTATTTTCTCTCTTGTATTTAAATTCTATTTAAATACTATAGTATGTTAAATTAAATTTAATATATTATCCTTTCATCTCTTATTGTAAAATAAATTTGATTTATTTTCTTCCTCCACCAACTAATGTTCTTCTAAACTTTGATTAAATTAAAATTATTTTAATTTAATCTCTATTTACCTTATCTAAATTCACCTCTTGCTAATTATTCCTCTAATCTTGATTAAAGGTGGATTACCTCTAATCATGTGCACAATCACCTTTTCCAAGGTGAGGGTTGACTTTTCCTCTTTTTAACCACTTAATCCTAGCCACTCATTTATTTTGCCTCTTAATCTCCTTCACTCCCACCAAAACCCTACCTCACCCTTTATCTCAGCCACTCATTTTCCACCTCTTAATCCTAGCCCTCCATTTTCATAAGCAAATCCATAAAAGGAGGCCTCACTCCTCATTTTGCAACTAGTCAGTAAATTAAGCATTCTTGCACACTTGAGCACTTGAGCACTTAAGCACACTTCAGCACTTAGTTTAGATTTCATCTTTTTGCATGATAGTCTAGATTTACTTTCATAGTTTAGTTTGAAATCTTGCATGTTTATCTTTAGTTTAATTTTCATCTTAATCTAGTTGTTAATCTCTTTCATTTGTATTCTTAGTATAGATTTTGCATTTGCATACATCATTTGAGAGATTTGGGGCAAGTTCCACATACTTGTGCTCAAATCTTCATCTTTTTTGCATCTATCATAGTGGGATTTTATTGCATTGTGTTGGGAGAGCACACCCACAAAATCTCTAAGAGCAAATCAAATGAGTCTTGGGTGCACTCATTTTAGCTCATCAGAGGTTGTAATGAGAATTTGGTTGTATTTTAAGTTTCTTGCATGCTTTTAATATTTGGTATATCTTGTATATGCATGTTTTGACTTGTTGTGCAGCTGCAGGGATTTTTATTACATACATTTTAAAATGTATGCAATAAAAATCCCTGCAGCTACACAACAAGTCAAAACATGCATATACAAGATATACCAAATATTAAAAGCATGCAAGAAACTTGTAATACAACTAAATTCTCACTACAACCTCCAATGAGCTAAAACAAGTGCACCCAAGACTTGTTTGATTTGCTCTTAGAGATTTTGTGGGTGTGCTCTCCCAACACAATGCAATAAATTTCACTATGATGCAAGCTAGAATATGGTGAAGGGATTGAGAACAAGTATGAAGAACTTTCCCCAAGCTTCACATGATGAAGATTAAAAATCCAATAGAAAATCAAGAATGAAAATGCAAGATGAAATAAACTAAGATTGATTTCATTACCTAACATGTAATATCTAGATGATCTAATGCTCAAAGAAGCTAAATAGAATGAAGAATAAGAAATGCTCAAGAAAATACTCTAAAATGCAAATCACTAGCTAGTTACTCTCACTAGTTACTCTCACACTAGTTACTCTAGTTGCAAAATGAGGAGTGAGGCCTCCTTTTATGGAATTGACATGAAAAATGAAGGGCTGAGATTAAGTGGTGGAAAATGAGTGGCTGAGATTGGGGGTTAGGTGGGGTTTTGGTGAGAGTGAAAGAGATTAAGAGGCAAAAGGAATGAGTGGCTAGGATTAAGTGGTTAAAGTGAGGAGTTGACTTTTCAAGGGGAGAAAATAATAATTTAAAAAAGTCACATGTGTGTGCAAATGATTAAGGCTAAAATGGGTTTATTTACCTTTTAAGTGTGATTAAACTGAATTTAGCCAAAAGCAAGGAGAACTAAGATTTAAATTTAATTTAATTTAATTTAAATGAAGTTTAGAAGAATTTTAGAGAAAATGGAGGGATTAAATAAATATAATGTATTTAAAAAGAAATATGGAGGAAACATATATTAAAATATATTAGGGATAGTATTTAAATTAAATTTAAATACAAGGTGATGAATTTATTTAATAAAATTAAATAAATAGTCAAATATAACAAATAT
>MU224370.1:782574-803985 GCA_018584345.1 Thuja plicata
AAGCAAGAAGGCTCTCTCTTTAGATCTACTATTTTCAACATTCAAGCATTCAAAGGACATTACCATGGGGTAGCAATTACAGATTGTGAGATTGATAGGAATACTTTAGCCTTGGGGGCTTGGTATGCTTTCTTTTTCATATTCAAATCTATGCATTGCTTTCTCCTTTTCATGTTATGTTAGGGTTATTAATCTAGAAGATTAGATCTTGATATTGCTTGTTTATGAAACTCTCTTCAAGGGATCAATACACACACACAATACATTCTATATTCAGCTATTTGTGGAGGTGGAGATCACCAAAATGGGGGTTTGAATAAGGAAAAACCCTATATAGCCACCCAAAAATCCCTCTTTCAGATATTTGCAGGTGTTGTTTTTGAGAGTTATAGTTACAGAACAATGGATTTGAGCCCAGATCTGGATACCCTTTTTGGTAAACTTTCAGGATCCATGAACAAAGTCACTTTCAGATCTGTGTAGGTCAAGGTTGACATTATTGGGTCGGTGTTGACATTTATGGGTCAAGGTCAACCTTTTTCATAAGACAACATTGGAACGGAAAATGATTTTTGGGTTTTGTTCGTCTCTACGTTCCGGTTCGGTATCAACTGTCAGATTTTCCAGAAACTTAATACAGACCTCAGAAAATGAGTTTTTTCTAGATCTAATATGTTATGAGGTAGGTATCTTGTCCATTTATTTCTTATGTTTTCCTTAATCTATTTTATCATAATAATTAAGTGTAAGAAAACATAAATTTGGCCTTAGGATCTCGCTTTACTATATGGCATAAATTTTATTTAGGGAATCCTTCTTGTGCCTAAATTTTATACCTTACAATACTTAACTAAATTTAAATCAAATTATATATTATTATTTTGCACTTGATTATTTACACTTTTAAAAAAAAACATTTTCTATTATTTTGATGCAAGTTATGTTTCACACAAGAACATGAACCTAATTTTCAAGATGTGCCCACTTCAAAAAATCATTAAAAAAATACTCAACAAAAAATTACAAACAATAGACAACGTTTAGCTCTCAATCTTAACTATCTTTCTACCAAACGATTTTTCAAAATACTAAATCTAACTATGAATTTTTTGTGCACACGTGAGACACTATGTTATGTTTTTATAAAAAAATTAGGAACAATATTTCATGCGCAAAGGATTTGACACTCTTATTATTATCCATATTTTAAAATCTTTAGTAGTTTAGAAATTAGATTCAGAGTACTGCAATTCTTTTTCTTTTCACATATTCCAATTTTGAGTGCACGACTCTCAAATTTCTCTTCCAAATGAATGCATGACTCTCAAATTTATCTTCCAAGTTCAGGTTCACCAAATTTCAAAAAAAAGTGGTCACTTATACCCTATGTTTGCACACCATATTGGTGCGCTTACCCTAATAGGTCCATTTTCTTGTCCTTCCAGTTGGGGGGGAGATTACTCTTTCTTTATCTTCCTAAAACATCCATTATCTCTTTGTATCTTTTATTATATGATGTCCTTCCTTGGACGGATTTGTTTGTTTTACATACAAATATTTCTACTTTTTGGGAGAATGACATTATTACTTACAATATCTTCCTTGTTTGGGAGTGTATGTATATTATAATTAAACTTTCACTTAGAATACATATTTTTTTATCATTTCACTTGCCTTTACACTTAGGGGGAAAAGTGTTTTCTTTCAAATATTTTCTAAGGATCCACTCTCCTTGGTGGAGCAGTGTTTTTTATTATGTGGTGTTTGATCTTACATGGAATTGTTTGTTTGCATTAGGAATTCTCTCTTATATAAGAGGTATGTATCCTTGATCACAAGCTCTTCTTTTTTTGCAATTTTCTGTCCAGCATAAACAAATTCCTTACTTGGGGGCTTAAAGTGTGTGATCCTTCATCAAGAATCCCTTTTTCCTACCTAGCAATAGGGGTGGGGGGCCAAAAATATGAATTCTTGTTCTCCTTCCCTCTTTCTCTTGAAGATGTTAGTTTTGTTCAAGAACTCCTTTTGAGATAGATGTCTTCGAATGAAGATCTTTTCCTCTTTAGGATCACTTTACACATGTTGTAAGATATCCTTTACGTGATTATCTTTCCTTGGATTTAGAAAGATTTGTGCCTCTTTCTCTAGGGATACACATACATTTCCTCTTAAAGGATATTTCCTTAGTGTTGAAGGTGGGTTTCTTTATTCTAATTTTCCTTAGATTCCATCATATTTTTATTTTTTCCTCTTAAGGAGGGGGGCATATACGCGACCTCTTATTAGATGACAAGAAACTTTTACATGCCCTTTTACAACCTTGTGCATTATTCCTCTATGTTGTATGTCCCTATACATTCCATTTTGTGCCCATATGTGTTTCCCCTATGCATTATGTGTTGTGCCCCCGTGCATTTCATCACTGTGTGTTTCCCCTATGCATTCCCTTTTGCACCCTTGTGCATTCACTTTTACACACTTGTGCATTATTACAACAAATAAGTTGACTAGCATAACAAAAATTTCTAGGCTATTTCCCCTTCTTCCTTCTCTTTTTCTCATGGATTTCGTAGCATTACACAAGTTTCTAGCATGTGCCATTCATGCCTCCATTCTCTTTCTACTTCGTGATCTCATAGATTTTATAGTAGGTTAGACCATGGAGTCTTGTATTATCTTTGAGGGTGATCTCACTCTTTTTCTTTGACCACTTATGATTTTGCAATATCTTACTAAAGATTATACTAGCAGTCAAGGCATTTCCTCTATCGAGATCTCTTCAACTAGTTGATTTAGATTTTTTAGTACTAACCCCTATTTTTGGTGTCTTTTTTTTGGTCTTTGTTTTCCTTTTTCCTTTTTGTTTTTGATTTTTTTTGTGTTCCCTTTCATGTGATTGTCTAAGTTGAGATCCTTTGTTTAAATACTTGTGTCCTTAAATTTAGTGATGTCTTATCTCTTGTTAATTATCTCCATGACCATCTCTCTCTCTCTCTCTCTCTCTCTCTCTCTCTCTCTCTCTCTCTCTCTCTCTACTATGAGAAATGAGGTGGACTCATAATCCATCTAAATTTGGGGCTAAATGTGACATCATAAAATTGTATCACCATGTAACTTTTCATTTAGTCTGGTCCCATTTTAGCATACATGAGCTCCTACATTAATTTTTGGTACTCCAAACCTGATTTTTCTTTTCATTTTAGCATCTCCTATTCCCTTGGAACCCTTGGGCCAAATTTCTATTCCTTTTGGGGGGAATAGGTTGATCCATTTTTTCTATTCCATGATAAATTCTCTAAAATTTGAAGCAAAGGTTGGTCATAATGGTTGAGCAAGAAATGCAAATTCCTATCAGGTCTCTTCCATTTTTTAGCTTTGAAATATTTGTGAGGGGTATATAAGAAACCAACATCTCCTCATTTTATAGATTAATAAATCAATCAAGCATTCATGATAGAAAGCATACACACTCAAGTATTTCAAGGCATGTCTTAAGCATTCCAAGGCATTTCTAAGACAATCTTCTCCAATGGAGATAACTTATACCTCATTGAAGGACAAGTAGAGAAAATCACCACCAAGGAGGAAGATCATATCATATACATCATTTCACAATGTTATTTTAGATTTTTGTCCTTCTAGAATAAATTCAAAAATGACTCACAAATGCCCCAAATTGAAAGACAAAACTAAAACCAATAGTTGGATGGATTTCCATTGAATGGATGATCCTCCTCTGAATTTTAGAGGTACAACTCTCTCTTAAAATAAAATTTGGATTTTTAGGGTATGCTTTTGACCAAAAAGAAGAAAAGGAGATTATCATATGCACATATCTATGACATAGATGGGAATAACATATTTGGGTAACAATCTAAAAGGAAATAAATTAACACAAAGTTCATTCCATTACATGAGATGTTAAGAATATTGGAGTTGATGAAAAACTATCAGACCTACAACTCCCAAGAATTACCTGCATGCAAACACCTATCACAGAAAACATTTGTACAAATTAGGCTTATGCTTAGGAACCCTTGTAGGACATTTAGATGAAAAATGACCAATCTTATTACAAGAAAAACATTTCAAGGGTAATTTTCCTTCAAACTTACCCTTACCTTTCCTTTACCTTTTTTTCTATCAGAGCCACAAGTTCATCCACTTTCCTTTCTTCTTCTTCAATATGTGCCCAATCATCAACATACTCTTCATGATCTTCATGTATATTTCTATATTTCACAATTATTGATAAGGTCCTTTTATCATTATGAACAATAGCCTTGAATGCGGACTCTACTTTGGGTAATGCATCTTGTAACTCTATGGTCTCAAAGGTGGTCAGCTTAGCAATCAACACTTTCTATTGAATTTTTTGTCAGTGGTATGATCTCCTCTATCATTTTCACTTTGGTCTTGTAGGCAGGTGTCAAATATCTAAGAATATTTTTGATCACTTCATCTTAATTATATGTGCCTCCTGAGTTTCTAATTCTAGTAATAGCCTCTGTAACCCTCTGTAAATATGCTCTGACATTCTCATCATCTTGCATCCTCAGAGTCTCCATTTTAGCCTTCTAATTTGATAGATTTTCTTGATTAGTATATTGATCTCCTTCATATAGATCATCTAGCCTTGTCTTGATCTTGTGAGCTGAATCAAAATATTTAACCTCTATAAACTCTACCTCAAAGATCACACTTAGCAGTGCTTCCCTTACAACCATATTGGAAGAAAATAATTTATTTTCTTCCTCAGTAGCATTTCCTAATTTATATTTTTTCTTTATTGGTTCATCCTTCTTTTTAATGATCCAATAATCAATCCCCAAGCAGATCAAATGAGTTATCATCTTGTTCTTCCAACTATCAAAAATTTCAGCATCAAATTATGGACTCTCCTCCCTATAGTAAGCCATCTCAGAATCACCTCAATTAGTTAAGATTTCTCTCAAAGGACCAAGAGCTCTGATACCAATTTTTAGGAATAATACAACTGAGAGGGGGGTGAATCATTTGTATGCCAAATAATTAAACTTTAAAATTTAAACCAATTACTTAATGTAAATCTGAACACTTCAAGAACAACACCATAACACAAGTATTTTGTTGTTGAGGAAACCTTGTTAAGGGAAAACCCCCGGTGGGGATAGAACCCAAAAATAATGTACTAGAAATATTTTATCCCAGTTAGGAGATCTAGCCCTGTTAGGAGTATATTATTACATCTAGAACAAGTCCTTATTAGAGGAAAGACCCTATTATGAGCCTTCTCAACCCTATTAGGAGTTGAATGAAATGATGATCTCACTGCCCGAGCATACTGCTCAAAGTGAAGGTCAAATCCACCTTCTAAAGGTTAAACCCACTTTCTAGACTCACTATCCAAAGAGAAGTATAAAAGTATACTTATAATAGTGAACTGACTGATAACCACTTGCTTTTCTTATACAGCTCCAATGAAGTTCATTAAAAACATAATCACTTTTCTACATCCAGTAGAACTTGCATCCACATTCTCGTAGTATCCAATACATACCTTTACACATCAAGACACTTCTTTCCTTTATACAAGTTACAATAAACAATTAGGTCAGCCTATTAAGACTTCCACAATGCACATAAAATTACATAAACCCTTGCTAGATACACATGGTACCTTACATAATTAATTATTAAATATAAATCATCAAGCATGAACCAAAATCCATAATTCACGCTCGACAATCATTAAGCACGTTACATCTTTCTAGTCGGTACCAAATAGGTCTTTGCTAGTCCACACACCTCAACTGACGTAATCAGTAATTCAAAAACCCAAGAATCACAAATAATTTTCTCTCATGTATCTTTTATCATTCCTTAAGCTCACATATCATAACTCATGCTCGCGTCCAAGTTATCCCAAAAACTCAGAGACCATCTCTATCATAATCCTCTGTCACTGCTTTGTAACTAGTCTTTACCAAAATAGATATAACTCTACAAATAATAGCATAAGATCTAGAAAACTTAGACATAAGGTATACACTCATTCCTCCACATAGATCCATTCTCGCATATTTTCATACATCATACACCTTACATACACATCTTTAAATCTCACTTGTACCTGTGATTACCAGTCTTTCTGAGACTTCTACTATATCCAACTAAAACATATGTTGACATCAATGAAAAAAAATGAATGTCAATACCTCAACAAAAAAAATTCTAACATATTACCCTCTGAAACATCCCTCTCCATGCGCAACTATTTATCTACAATACTCATACCTAATCGGACCTCTGAACATCTTGCACCACTAGCTAAAATGTCAATAAATATGTTGACATCAAACAATCAATCCTTCTAATCAATCCCATTGATATGTTGACATCAATGAAAACACATCCAACTTGAAAAATATTATCTCTTTCAATGTGTAGGTGATAGGATACAAAGTAACGATTTCAGATTCAAATCGAGGAGACAAAGGCCTACAAATCCACTTTTTTTAGATCATAAAAACAAGGGTCTTGGTTGACCTGGCTAATGTAGTCTTGACCACTTTTGATGAAACTTTCAGGCAACCTTATAAGCATCATCTTGATCCTAAATCTTCCATTTTTTTCGCATCTGGTGCTCCTAGATCAAGGATGGCTTGGCCAACATAGTTTCAGGAGGCCATTATATCTATATCACTTGAATTTTCTAAAAATTAAAAAATGTATTCTATTGTGTCTACCTTTGTGGGGGCTAATCCACCTATCAAATATTTTCTCCTATCATATGACCATCTAGCATTTCTACCTATACCAATATAAATATTTCACCCTATCATACAACCATCTAGTATTGCTACTTGTTATGGTGCTATGAAAATATCTTGCCCTATTGTGTGACTATCTAGCTTTTGCTACTCATACTAGAATGATCTAAAGTTGTCCCTATCGCATGACTATCTATCCTTTGCTACTTGTATTAGCATGATCTAAAGTCATCTTATCATATGAGTATCTAGTATTTTCTACTTGTATTGGTGCAATAAAATCACCCTATCGTATGGCTATCTACCATAACATAATTTTTTGCCCATACTCGCGTAATATCAGTGATCACTATCTTGTGTTCTATATCTAATTTCCATCATCACCTCTTCATTATACATGTTTGTCTACAACTTACATGCTACGATGTAATCTCATGAAATTTTATGTATTTTATCTAGGGGAAACTCCATGTGGACAAAAGACTCTCAGCTAAGTTTTCTTTCTCTACTTATCTTGCATTTTTACCACTAGTATGATCGCTAAAGTAGGGGAAAATATAATATTGTAAATTTCACCCCACATAATTCTTCATCGCATAATACCTCAACTTTGGTCAAAAATTATAATTCCACCTAATCTTCCATTTCACCTCACTCACCTTATTATCTCCCTTGTCTATATTCTCAACCACACAACTTGTTTGTCTTAGGATGTGTGCACGTTGCAAATGTTAAGATTGAATAACACTGAGAAGGGGGTGAATCACTTTTCTAGCACTTTTAACTTTATTAAACTGGTTGCATAACTATAAAGAAAATATAATTGAAATTAAACAATAGAAGCATAAGCAAAGAATCCACAACATTATGACACCATGATTTTTATCATGGAAACTTAGTTAAGGGAAAAACCATGGTGGGGATGGAACCCACAAGTAATTAATTCTAAAAAAATAAGTGACCATGTTAAAGGCTTGAGTACATAGGGGAATGCACATGCATTTAGGTTTACAACCTAGAGGTCACTTCTCAGATACAACATACAAAGAGGCTCAATGCCATACAAAATGAATGGATAATAATCCAACAAAAATGAACTGATAAATAACATCAATTATGTCTGAATAGTTCCATATAAGTATAATGTAAATATTATTATATGATAGTCAAACCTTTGATTATTTATCCATCACACCTACAAAACATACCATTATCTTATCCAACCATTGCATACATAAATCAAACAAAAACTTGAGCTTATATATCCATCTACAAAGACAATAACTCCAACTGTTGGCCTCAAGAATAATATGAGTAGTGTGTGAAGTGTCAGATAGATATGACTTCAAAATGTTTTCCTAACCTTGAAAAAAAGCATAGAGTCATCATACATGTCAAATCTATCATATTCAACTATCAAACTGATTATATCATCAATATAATAGGATCATTGATCAATCCAATAACCAATTATCTCTATACTTCATTGTTCTTTGTATACCCAATAATCAGAAAGATATAACTCAAACATCTGATAACACTAACTATTGTGAATGTATATAAAGGTAGAAAACACCTCTCTGAAGCTCCTCCTAGGTGCACACCTCAAAAATTTATCTTACATGCCTACCTCACTCCATATACCGAACCGATTATGATGTGCCAGTTAGCCCATACTTAGCAAAATTTGCAATTTAACTTTTGGTATAATCATAGTATGATAGGTATCCTTATGAATAATTTACGGTTTTCATCAATGAAAACATACAACTTAACAAGAGTAGTTTCTCTTGCTAACAATCCTTCCCTTTGGCATTGGTGTCAACTCTTAGTGAAAAATGACTAAGTTTCCAAACAAAATGCCAAACTGCCATACTCCAAAAATATTTATCCTTATAAAAAAATCTAAGATCCTCCTGATCTGAATCTCTCATTTTTTCACTCCTTATCTCTCCCCTTTGACATTAATGGAAAATGCCAAAACTCAAAAATATTTTTCTACAAAAATCATAAGTAAATCTTCTATATACAAGTTGTCCACAAATACTTACAAAAGTTTGAAAATGTCTGAGAAATTATTCCTTAGAGCTGCAAAACCAGTATCCTAACTCTTCTTCATACTTTCCATGAGTTCAATCTGTCCACAGATTGCATAAGTTTCTTTCTTCATAGTAATATGATCTAGATTATCTGGTAAATTATAAGTTGGTTCTTCCTCCTTTAGATTGCTCAACATAATATCAAGCTTAGGAATAATTAAGATCATAAGATAACCAATTCTCCCCTTCACTCTTTCCTTTTCAATAAATTCTTCTATATAATCAATACAACCTTTGTAAAATCTTCTTCCTTCAAACAAAGAATTCTTCACTCCTTGAATTATCAGGCCAAAAAAATTTTTTGTGGCAATCTCAACCTTCAAATAATTAAGTCTTTTAATCTCATATTCATTATGTACCTTCACCAATGCTAACTTTTCCAAATATTAAAAATGTGTGTTTGTTTCCTTCAATAAAATTTCTAATTGACCTGAAGTGGATTCATTTTGATTTCTTGCATAGGTTGGCATGACCTTGCGCAAAAATTGAGATGCAAGAGTAAGCAAGTCACTATATTTCTAGTGTCCTAGAGATATGATTCCTTCCTTTTGTATGAGCTACAGTACCAATATCCATCAACTGTTCAAGGTTGAGAGAATCCAACTGAATTGGGCCTTGAATGATTTTCATGTCCTCCAAATCAGTGATGTCTTTTTAATCTACTTCCTTTGCATTGTTTCTTTCCACCTCTTCAATCTTATCCTTTACTTCCAAACCTTTTTGTTCAACTCATGTATGAGTCTGATCTATAATTGTCTCCTCTTCTCTTCTGATCTCTACATTTCTATCATTCTAAACATCTTATTTCTTTTTTTCTTCATCTTCCTTCTCCTTCTCATCATGATCATATTCTCCCTATTTTATTGTTTCCTTGTATTTAGGGACTCCAGGAAGATCTTTCTCTTCATCATCATTATCAACTAAAAGCGTAATAGGAACACCAAAGATGAATATATCTTGTTCTTCATTAGTCATTTGAAATGTTGTGTCTAGTGGTTCATTATCATCAATTTTCTCATCATTCTTCTATGTTACCTCATAATTCTTGTTCAACAAAATTTGTGTCATCACTTTCTCTATTTCCTTGGTGACCTCATCTATATTTCCAAGCATAAGTCTATTTAATCTTGTCTTCTAATTCAAATCTTTCTTACCCTCCTCAAGAATAATGTCTACTTCCTCCTTAGAAATAAAAATGCATAGATTTAACAAAGTCAATTATCTGATTTCCATATCCTTTTCCTGAGATCTCAACCTCCTAGCTTCAAGTGTATTGAATAGATCATCAGGGATGTCTCGTTTGATCTCCCAATACTTTATTATACTTGTTCAGGTATATAATTACTCCATCCTCTAATTTTATTTTCTCATCTTCATCATACAATTTATAATACCTCTTTGATTGGACTAATATACCATGAAGTGTCATGTTCTTCAAAACATCATTGCATGAGAAATATGGCTTACCACTAACAACCATAGACTCCTTAGCTTCAGAATCATTCTTAGGTATATGGTACAAAGCACCTCAAATTTAGAAGGACACCAAGAGGGTCACTTGGTTGACCTTGAACTCATAAAGACTCCATGGACATAATAGGTCTCATATCTTTGTAAGTGGTTCATTAGTACACCTATAATGAGATAAAAATGCCATAAATGTAATCCATAATGTAAGCATTGTATAGGAATCATTTTAGTCTAGTTGTCGTATGCATCTTTTGTAGTGGAAACATTATAGGAAAATTAGTTGTAACTATTTGGAGTCGGTTCCAATAGTTGGGATTGTAGATATAGGTAAAAGAAAATTCTTTTAGACAGGGTGTAGACGGAGAGTAGAGGAAAAAAGAGGTCGATCGAGTAGAAGTTCAATCCATGAAAGAGGAGTAGAATGCAATGTTGGCATTCATCCCTGTACGGACTGTCATAGAGTCCTTTGTAAATACTATGCAGATCTTAATAAATCTGGTATTTATATTTGGACATTCTAATTAGTATCTCTCATGCATGATCCAGAAGTATTTTATCCTTTGTTTTACATAAGATATGGATCATGTTTTGAGTCTTTGTGTGGTTTTCTTGTTGACTGTAAAGTGAGAATTCTTGTATAAAGTCCTAAATGTCCTTGATATGTTTTAAACATGTTTTACAAATAGTGATCTATAGAATATGGTGACATATGGTCGAGTGAGTCCCCAAGGAGCATCAAGTAAAGAAATTTGGGTTGGGAGTTTGCATTGAACCAGCGACATAGCAATACCAAAATCCTGATCGGCATAGCGAACATGAGCGGAGAAGGTCAATATGAGATAGAATGATCATCAATATAGGTATCAAGTTGAGTCATGGTGATGGAATTACATCGGGGAAAACCATAGCAATAGATCCCATCAGGAAAATTCATGCCCAGTGGAGTAGGTGTAAATCTGGTGCAGGAGCACCTAGGTAGGGCTAAATGATAACCTAGGGCTTCTAATTTGTGTTTGTCTTGTAGTGGTTCTAGCAACACCACTAGTGTAATAATGGGACTAGATGGGTCCTAGGGTGTGTTGAGTTTTATTAGGAGGTCTTATTAGGTCCTTAGTGTGACTTTCTTTGCAAGAAATGTCCAAATTTGTCCATTTGTTACATGTTGCCAATGTTGTGGCAAAAGTGGTAATTATGCATTTAGAGGTCAAATTGGACAAGGAAGTGTTTAGGAGACCTATTTTATCTTTACTTAGCCTATATGTGTAATTGGTTAAGTTTCTTGAGTTTATTGACCAAGTTGGATGCAAGAATCACAAAAGTTGTAAAAGTTGTCAATGTTGTCATTGACAATATTGACAACATTTCTTGCAATGATGTCTTTTCGAGCATTTGGGTTTCTAACTATCTAAAACTATCAAGATAGGGTAATGGTAAAATATATAAGGCCTCCCTTGAACTTTGTATGAGTTTGGTGGATTTTTCAATTTATCTATACAAACTGTGTTACTGAGAAACCAATTACAATTAAGCATTTTCTTTGCATTTTGGTGTTTAATGGATTGAACTCTACATTTTATTTGGTGCATGAGTTAGAGGTTGTAAATTATTGATTATGTAGGTGATTAGCTTTTTTTTTGTTGATATTTCCTTGCTTATGTAAAAAAAATTATATTCTTCCCTGGCACTAGTCTGAACCAGGCAGTTTCTCAAAATGGGGTCATAACTTCTCTTTCCACCATGGAATCTCTGCGGGCCTTTGGAATTAGGAAGATGAATCCTTGTACATATTTTATAGTGAAGGAGGGGACCTGGAAGGAAAGCAAGCTATTTTTACAGTGATTCCCTAGGCAAGCCAGAGTTGCATGGGTAGGGATCACGTAGAGTTGCGGAGGGATTAGGAGGGATTGAAAGCATTGATTGCTTCAATTAGAGCTTGTGGAGAGGTGGACATATGTGTGTAAAAGTACCAAATTCAATGGGAAGCTTTGGTGAGGGATTCTTAATGGTGAAAATGAAGATTCTGATGGCCATGCTCTGTATTAGGTGAGACCATTAAATTTAGGCTTGTATGTAGGAACCCACTGTACGAATAGCTTGGGGAGGCAAGACCTAGAAAAAAATTTAGATCTTTGTAAAGGATGTAAGAATCAAAGGTTAGTTTTCCATATTGTTAAGGATTATTTCAAGTTATTTGAGAAAAGGTGCCTAATTAGGCCTAATTTCTTATAGCCAATTTTGGGTGAATTTGCTATGTTTCTTGGGACTCATTTAGGGTTCTATTGCAAAGTGTGTTTGTAGAAATTGGATTGGATCCAATTGACATCCTAGAAGCCTACCTCTCCATATGGGATTGAACTTGATCATGTTGGATCAGTTAGTGAAGATGGTGCAAGAAGAGCTCCAATGGGCTAGGTGATGTGTGTTTGATTTCTTGATTGGTGTACACAAGTTGAAAGGAGAAGGATCTTGTGTAGAGAATCCTTGGATGGTTGGGGTTAGTCAAGAACCCTAATAGGTCAAAGAAGTGTCCTATAGGATACCCTAGAAGGAGATAGGGTACAAAGAAAGACTTTGAGTTACATCAGATTGGTATCAGAGCAAGTTAAAGACTTGGGTAAATAGTGTATGTCTACAGCTACTAGTGAATCAGTGAGAGAGTCAAGCATGGTGAAAAATGTAGAGCTAGCTAAAGAGGTGGATGAGAAAACGGAGAAGAATGGACTCCTTGAAGAATCCTTAGAAGGAATGAAGATAAGGTTAGAAGAAGTTGCTAGTGCAGCTAGGAACAAATAAGTTGAAAGTAGTGATAGGGGTAAAAATATTGTTGAGGAAGATCTATTATCCCTTAACCAGACCCTGTCTTGAATGAAGAACCCTTCTTGAAAGCCATAAAATCCCTAGGAGGGAAGGCATTGGAGGGAATACCACTGTTTAGTGGTAAGATGGACATTGAAGTAGTGATGGATTGGATTGAAGGAATGGAGAACCATTTTGAATGTGAAGGTGTGACAGAGGCACAAAAGCTCAAGGTGGCCAAGTCAAGACTCAGAGGGTCAGCACTAACATGGTGGAAGTATCTTCAAGATGATAGGATTAGAATGGGCAAGAAGCCTATAGCCAATTGGAATTCCATGGTGACAAATATAAAATAAAACTATCTGTTAGAAGATTATGGGATTCAACTCCATAGGAAAAGGCAAAATCTGAAACAAAAAGACATGGATGTGGCCTCTTATATAGGGGAGTTTCAGAGATTGTGACTTAGGTCCAAGAAACAAGAAGAAGAATCAATAAAGGTGGAAAGGTACTTGGGTGGTTTGAAATGGAACATCCAAGAAGAGATTATTCTATGGACACCAACTACAGTTCAGAGGTGTCATCAACTATCTGTAAAAGTTAGAGGAAAAGAATAGAAAGAAAGGTGACTCTAACTTCAAAAATAGAGGTAGAGGAAGAGACCAACAGGGTCAAATAGGAGGTTATCAAGGCAGAGGAAATGAACATGGAACCAAGGTGAAACCAAAAATATAGAGCATAGCAATGCAACTACTCAAATAGGGGGTTATACCAGAGGTAGGGGTAATCAAGGAGGCCCTAGTAGAGGAAGAGGGTCAGGTAGAAGTAACTCATACTTTGCAAGTATGAAGTGTTACAGTTATGGTCAATTGGGCCACCCGACATATAGATGCCCTAAGAAACCTACTACATCAAATCATGACAAGAGAGTGGCATATGCTCATGAGGACACTTCAAGTGTCAAAGCACCTAAAATTAATCATGTAGACTAAGAGATGGGAGAAAATCTCATGTTTAGGAGAGTGTCGATAAGGCAACCAGTCAAAGATGAACCCAAACATAGGAGGGCTTTGTTTAGGATAAGATGCAAGATCCTTGGAAAAGTTTGTAAGGTGATTATGGACTCTGGTTCCATAGATAACGTCATATCAGAGGAGGCAATGGACAAACTCAATCTAACCAAATTACCCCATGTAAATCCATACAAGGTGACATGGATAAATAAAGGCCAAAGTGTATTGGTGAATGAACAAACATGGGTTAAATTTTCTATACCAGGCTATAAGGACAAGTTGCTATGTGACATCTTACCAATGGATGCTTGTCATTTTTTGTTAGGGAGGCCTTGGAAATATGACAATGGAGCAGTGTATGATGGGAAAGAGAATTCCATGATATTCAAGAAAGGAGGCAGAACTTTCAAGATTCAGTCTCTGTTGGAAGAGGATGAGCCACATCCCAAGACTCCTAGCATTTTTTGCGTAGTGGGAAGGATTTTGTGAAAGATCTTAAGGATGAAGATAATAAAGGGTATGCTATTGTTCTAAAACCCAAGGAAGAAGAGAAGCCTTTCAAGGAACCCTTACCATCATAGATTCAAGAATTGCTTGTGAAGTATAAAGATATAGTAAGTGATGGAGCTCATGCAACCTTACCTCCTAGAAGAGTGATAAGCCATCAGATAGACTTTGTCCCTGGTGCATACTTGCCTAATAAGGTAGCCTATAAGCTTACCCCTGATTAGAACTTGGAAGTGGCAAGGCAAGTGCAAGAACTCTTGGATCAAGGCTTGATCAAGAAGAGTATAAGCCCATGTGTAGTCCCGGATGTGTTGTATCCAAGGAGGGAGGAAAATGGAGACTTTACATAGACTCAAGGGCCATAAATAGAGTTGCAATAAGGTATAGGCTCCCCATACCTAGGATTGAGGATCTTATGGATTGTCTTAGAGGGGAAATTTACTTCACTAAGCTTGATTTGAAAAGTGGTTATCATCAAATTATGGTGAAAGAGGGAGATGAATGGAAAATGACATTCAAGACCACAGATGGTTTGTATGAGTGGCTTGTGATGCCATTTGGGCTTACAAATGCTCCAAGAACATTCATGAGGCTCATGAATGAAGTGATCAAGGACTACATAGGGAAGTTTGTAGTTGTATATCTTGATGATATACTAATTTTTAGCAAAACAAGAGAGGATCATATCGAGCATGTAGAGACTGTATTGCAGAGGTTACATAAAGAGAAGTTGGCTATCAATATTGAGAAATGTGAGTTCTTAAAGAAAGAACTTGTGTGCTTGGGCTTTGTAGTGTCTAAGGGGTCCTTGAAGATGGATCAAGACAAAGTTGTAGCTATCCTAAACTAGCCACCACCTACCACAACAACTAAGGTAAGAAGTTTCCATGTGTTACCCTAATTTTATAGGAAATTTATTAGAAATTTCAGTGGTATTTGTGCACCATTGTTAGATACCATCAAGGGTGGGGTAAAAACCAAGTTTAGTTGGACCTTAGAAGCAGAGAAAGCTTTTGAAATGTTGAAAAAGCAAGTAGCCACACAACCTATCCTAAAGTTGCCTAGTTTTGAAAATGTGTTTACAATTGAGTGTGATGCAAGTGGGATGGCAGTAGGGGGTGTGTTAAGCCAAGAAGGTAGGCTAGTAGCCTTCTTTAGTGAAAAATTAAATGAAGCCAAGAAGAAATACTCTTCTTATGACTTGGAATTGTATGCCTTAGTTCAGTCACTTAGAAAGTGGAGGCATGCCTACTACCCAAGGAGTTTGTTGTGTTTACTGACAACCAATCCCTTAGCTATATCAATACCCAGGAGAAACTAAGCAATAGACACCTAAAATGGATGGAATACCTACAGGCATTCACATTCACAATTAAGCACAAGAAGGGGCAATTGAACAAGGTTGCAGATGCACTAAGTAGAAGATTGTTGACAGTTCAAGAAGTTCATTTGAATAGCATTGGTATAGAGAGTTTCAAAGATCTCTACAAGGAAGATGAAGACTTTGGTGAAGCCTACAAGGTGTGCACTGATTTTTAGAATCATTTCCATAGCAATTTTTCTTATTTTACTTTACAAAATGGATTGTTATTTAAGGGTAATCAGTTGTGTGTGTCAAGGGGTTCAATGAGAGAGAACCTCATATAGGAGAAACATAATGGGAGCTTGAGTGGTCATTTTGGTATGAATAAAACCTTGGAACTAGTACAAAGGTTTTACCATTGGCCAAAATTGATAAGGGATGTGACTAGGTATGTTGAGAAATGTGTAGTGTGCATGAAAACTAAAGGAGGAATGAGTAATGTAGGTTTGTACCAACCTTTACCAGTCCCAAATAGGCCATGGGAGTGTGTGAGCATGGACTTCATAGTTGGTCTACCCAAGACAAAACAAGGATATGATAGCATCTATGTGGTGTTTGATAGATCTAGTAAAATGGTTCATTTCATACCCTACAAGACTACTCATGGTGCTAGCCATATAGCATATTTGTTCTTTAAGGAGATTGTGAGAATCCATGGTTTGACCCTATGTATTGTATCAGATAGGGATGTGAAATTCATGAGACATTTCTAGAAAACATTGTAGAATAGACTGGGTACTAATCTCTCTTTTGGTTCAGCCTACCATCCTCAGAAAGATGGCCAAATTGAGGTGGTCAATAGAGTTTTGGGTAGCCTATTGAGATGCCTCACTAAAGAGTATGGATAAACATGGGATGTGGTCATTTCCCAAGTCGAGTATGCATGCAATGATAGCAAGAAAAGAACAATGGGGAGAAGCCCATTTGAAGTGGTTTATGGGATGCACCCAAGGGGTGTGTGTGAGCTTAGCGATCTTGGAGGCATGGAGTATAGGAGTGGTCATGTTGAGGACTTAACTCAAACCATGAAGGAGATCGAAGATCAAGTTAAGAAGACCATACAAGACAATACACAAAAGTTGAAGGCCAAAGTGGATGAAAAGAGGAGAGACATACAGTTTGAGGTAGGTGATTATATGATGGTTTGTTTGAACAAATCTAGATTGTAGAAAGTTATGCCTACTAAAATTCAGATGAAGAGGGTGGGACCTTGCAAGATCATAGCCAAGTATGGGGCTAATGCATACAAAATAGACATACCTTCAAATTTGAGCATATCTCCTATTTTTAGTGTCCAAGACTTGATCAAATTTGAATGGCCAATAGCTGAGATTAGTAAAAATAGTCAAGGGGTTAGTAGTGATGTTTAATCTACTGCATTACCTCCCAATCCACAACTGGAAGCAGACAAGGTTCTGGATTCCAGGGTTAAAAAGACTACAAGGCACAAGGTGTACATGGAGCACCTCATCAAGTGGAAGAATAGTCTTGAATCAGAGTCATCATGGATTGCAGATACAGACTTCAAGAAGGTGGGCATCTCTGAAGACATTTTTTCCACATGAGTGACATGACTTTCCTTTGTGGGGGAGTATGGTGCAGGAGCACCTAGCTAGGGCTAAATGATAACCTAGGGCTTCTAATTTGTTTTTGGCTTGTAGTGGTTCTAGCCACACCAAAAGTGGAATAATGGGACTAGATGGGTCCTAGGGTGTGTTTAGTTAGATTAGGAGGTATTATTAGGTCCTTAGTGACTTTCTTTGCAAGAAATGTCCAAATTTGTCCATTTGTTACATGTTGCCAATGTTGTGGAAAAAGTGGTAATTATGCATTTAGAGGTCAAATTGGACAAGGAAGTATGTAGGAGGCCTATTTTATGTTTACTTATCCTAGATATGCAATTGGTTAAGTTTCTTGATTTTATTGACCAAGTTGGATGCAAGAATCACAAAAGTTGTAAAAGTTGTCAATGTTGTCATTGACAACATTGACAACATTTCTTGCAATGATGTCTTTTCAAGAATTTGGGTTTCTAACTATCTAAAACTGTCAAGATAGGGTCATGGTAAACTATATAAGGCCTCCCTTGACATTTTTATGAGGTTGGTGGATTTTTCAATTTATCTGTACGGACTATGTTACTGAGAAACCAGTTACAGTTATGCATTTTCTTTGCATTTTGGTGTTTAATGGATTGAACTCTACATTTTATTTGGTGCATGAGTTAGAGGGTGTAAATTCTTGATTCTTTAGGTGATTATTTTTTTTTTTTTTATATTTCCTTTCTTATGTAAAAAAAATTCTATTCTTCCTTGGCACTGGTCTGAACCAGGCAGTTTCTCAAAATGGGGTCATAACTTCTCTTTTCGCCGTGGAATCTTTGCGGGCCTTTGGAATTAGGAAGATGACTCCTTGTACATATTTTATAGTGAAGGTGGGGCCCTAGAAGGAAAGAAATCTATTTTTACAGTGATACCCTAGGCGAGCTAGATTTGCATGGCTAGGGATCATAGAGAGTTACAGAGCTATTAGGAGGGATTGAAAGCATTGATTGCTTCAATCAGAGCTTGTGGAGAGGTGGAAATGTGTGTTTAAAAGTCCCAAATTTAATGGGAATCTTTGGTTAGGTATTATTAATGGTTAAAATGAAGATTCTAATGGCCATGCTCTGTGTGAGTTGAGACCCTTAAATTTAGGCTTATATGTAGGAACCCACTGTATGGACAGCTTGGGGAGTCAAGACCTAGAAAATATTTTAGATCTTTGTAAAGAATATCAAAATCAAAATTTATTTTTCCATATTGTTAAGGATTATTTCAAGTTATTTGAGAAAAGGTGCCTAATTAGGCCTAATTTCTTGTAGCCCTATTTTGGGTGAATTTGCTATGTTTCTTGGAACTCGTTTAGGGTTCTATTGCAAAGTGTGTTTGTAGACATTGGATTGGATCAAATTAACATCCTAGAAACCTACCTCTCCATGTGGGAATTATCTTAATCATGTTGGATCAATTAGTGAAGATGGTGTAAGAAGAGCTCCAATGGGCTAGGTGATGTGTGTTTGATTTCTTGATTGGTGTACACAAGTTGAAAGGAGAAGGATCTTGTGTAGAGAATATTTGGATGGTTAGGGTTAGTCAAGAACCCTAATAGGTCAAAGAAGTGGCCTATAGGATACCCTAGAAGGAGATAGAGTATAAAGAAAGACTTGTACTTACATCAAAATTGGTTATACCAACCCCGACAGTGCTATCGGGGTAAGCTATGTCGATATTCCAAATTTAGATTTTATTTGGAATTGGTCCATTTGTGAGGTAAATGTGGGTGACATTACATGAGATAGAGTTTTTAAGTCTCCTAGAGAAGTCTGAGGTTATGGGACTACCACCGTTTACATCAAGTGGTATCAGAGCAAGGGACTAGATCCTTGCAGTTGGTAAAGATGGACAGTGTGTATTTGACCAGATCATAGAGGAAAATCTTTGAGGTATAGAAAGCCTTGGAAGATTCTGGAAGAAAGAAAAGAGAGGAAGAAGAGAGAAGAAAGAAAGAGGAAGCAAGATGTCAAGAATTATAAGACATAAAAATCTTAGCAAAATCATTAGAGGAAATTACAGCGAGGATTAAGGCAACCAAGAGAATGGTAGAAGAACTCCTAGAAGAAGAAAGGAGGGAGAATGAGAAGAAGGAAGTAGAGTTGGTGTAAGTGCAACACAAAGAGGAAGAAGAACCCTATTTTGAAGAGGTTCTTGAAGAAGCATCACTATGGAAAAAGGAAAAGGGTGATTTGCATAAAATATTCATTCACCATACAAAGGAATGTGAATTTGAGACAGCAAAAGTTGAGGTAAGCAATCTATTGGCAGGACAAGAAAAGAATAGGAATGTTGGTAGAAAGGGTGAGTAGCAAATAGTCACTAAAGAACCTTGTGAGGAAAAGATTCTTGAGGTAGATTTGGTCTCAATGAAAGAGGCTAAGAGTGAGTTTCTGGTGGTATACTTGGAGAAAGATAAGGAGGTTGTGTGTTCTCCAAACATGGAGACCGTAAATATTGGTGGTAACAAGAATCAAGATTTTCTTTAGCAAGCATATTTGATGAAGTTGCAAATGTATGGAATAGCAAGGAGGAAGATGGAGATGTCTGATATACTAAGGGATAGTGGACAACAACAAGGTGTGTTCACCTTTTCAAGCTCTGGCAAGCCTCGTTGGAGATTTTCTTCTATGCAAATAATTGATTGTATGTTTGTCAATGATAACAACATATAATATACAACATTTTTCTATATGCAATTATTAGTATAGATGTTTTGGAGCTATGCGTGTTCATTTCCATGGTGTATACATGTTCTAGATGCTATGTGCATTCACGTTGAGTCAAATATGAAGTTTCAGTTGAGTTATGCTAATCAATTATGACAGTTACAGAGACTGAAGACTATCTGTGAAGAGCCAACGTAATTACATTATTTCTTGAGTTGTGCCTATCTTTGGGATATGCGTATTTGTATTCATGTTTAGTTATGAGTTAAAGATAATTATCTAAAGGTGCCAAACATGTTCTATTAGAATCGTGAAGTTGGAGTTAATTTGGTGGAGCCGACTTTGTGAAGCGTCGCATCTATTCATTCTTAGTTGCGTGTTTCTAATTAGGTTGCGTGGTTGATGTGGCTGACTAAAGAATTATTTAAGGGACTCCTAGAGCTGATGAAGATCACATCCTTTGGAGAAGATACTTATAGTAGTTCATTTGATGAACTCCAAGTGTGAATGAGAAGAAAAAAGATAGAAAAAGTACAGAACAGAATGTCCGTTGT
The DNA here is from genome assembly GCA_018584345.1 of Thuja plicata. Lineage (NCBI taxonomy): Eukaryota > Viridiplantae > Streptophyta > Pinopsida > Cupressales > Cupressaceae > Thuja > Thuja plicata. The sequence continues at coordinate 803,390 of MU224370.1, forward strand.
TTTGGGATAGTAGAGACATTTCATTCATCAAGAAAATATCTATGTGAAGAATAAGTAGAAGTATACAATACACTGGAACTTATCAAGATATTAGGTCTACTCAAATAGTTCATCTATCAGATATAGTGTATATCTTTTCTACTGAAGGTTGCAGCCTTCATCATTTTAGCAGTGAGTTTTTGGATAGTGAGTCCTCACCCCTAACAGGGTTACTTGTAAAAGACTCCTAACAAGGTCCAACCTTTAACTAGGTCTCTGTACTTATTTCATTGTAAAGAAAAACTCCTAACAAGGTTGCAAGATCTCTTAACAGGGATAATTATACTCAAGTACAGTTCTTTGTGGGTGCTAATTCCCACCAGGGTTTTTACCTATTTGGCTTCCCCGTAACCAAAATTGTTGTGTTCTCTATTGTGTTATCTGAATGTGCATTTGTTTTATGTTAATTGATATCTAAGTAAAGAAAAGAATTAAAGTAGTTGATAACTGATTCACCCCCCCCCCCTCTCAGTTATCCTTTGGGACTATTCCAATAATTGGTATCAGAGCCAAGTGCCTTGGAGAGAAAGCCTAACAACTTAAGGTAGATCAGATGG
>MU224370.1:813123-823494 GCA_018584345.1 Thuja plicata
ACAAATGTGTGATTCCTCTTAAGGAGGAATATCTATTTTCCTTATTAAAGGAAATACAAAATAGTGACATGTCCTCCTACTTGGACTAGAGGACAAATACAAATAAAGATACCTTGGTTTATCCTTTAATTACATAGTTTCAACCAAGGAAAGATTAAATTCTAACACAATTGAGTTATGCTAATCAGTTATGACAGTTACAGAGACTGAAGACTATCTGTGAAGAGCCAGCGTAATTACATTATTTCTTGAGTTTCACCTATCTTTGGGATATGTGTGTTTGTATTCATGTTTAGTTATGAGTTAAAGATAATTATATAAAGGTGCCAAACATGTTCTATCATAATCATGAAGTTGGAGTTAATATGGTGGAGCTGACTTTGTGAAGCGTCACATCTATTCAGTCTGAGTTGCGTGTTTCTAATAAGGTTGCGTGGTTGATGTGGCCAACTAAAGAAGTATTGAAGGGACTCCTAAAGCCAATGAATATCACATCCTTTGGAGAAGATACTTATAGTAGTTCATTTGATGAACGCCAAGTGTGAATGAGAAGAAAAAAGATAGAAAAAGTACAAAACATAATGTCTATTGTTTTGGGATAGTAGAGACATTTCATTCATCAAGAAAAGATCTATGTGAAGAAGAAGTGGAAGTATACAATACACTGGAACTGGTCAAGATAGCAGGTCAACTCAAATAGTTCATCTATCAGATATAGTGTATATCTGTTCTACTAAAGGTTGCATCCTTCATCATTTTAGAAGTGAGCTTTTGGACAGTGAGTCCTCACCCCTTACAGGGTTACTTATAAAAGAATCCTAACCAAGTTCGACCTTTAACCAGGTCTCTGTACTTATTGCATTGTAAAGAACAACTCCTAATAGGGTTGCAAGATCTCTTAACAGGGATAATTATACTCAAGTACAGTTCTTTGTGGGTGCTAATTCCCACCGGGGTTTTTACCTATCTGGTTTCCCCGTAACCAAAATTTTTGTGTTCTCTATTGTGTTATATGAATGTGCATTTGCTTTATGTTAATTGATATCTACTTAAAGAAAAGAATTAAAGTAGCTGATAACTGATTCACCCCCCCCNTTCCCCCCCCCCCCCCCCTCTCAGTTATCCTTTGGGACTATTCCAACAAACCTAAAGTCAAAATGAAGCGGAGCAATGCCAAGTAGTATCATACAAGGCTTTCCTGGATCATTTCTGATGATCTATACCAACCCAAGGTGAAAATGAGGTTTTTTTTGTGTCTACCATATTTGTTACAGGACCATTTCCAAGAGGACTTGGAAAAAATTTTAACTTGGGAGTATGGTACGGATCACCTTAAATTTGGAAGGACACCAAGAGGGTCACTTGGTTGACCTTGAGCTCATAAAGACTCCATGGACATAATAGGTCTCATATCTTTGTAAGTGGGTCATTAGTACCCCTATAATGCAATAAGAATGCCACAAATGTAATCCATAATGTACACATTTCATAGGAATCATTTGATTCTAGTTGTTGTATGCATCTTTTGTAGTGGAAGCATTAGAGAACAGTTAGTTGTAATTGTTTGGAGTCAGTTCCAATAGTTGGGATTGTAGATATAGGTAAAAGAAAAGTCTGTTAGATAGGGTGTAGATGGAGAGTAGAGGAAAAAAGAGGTCGATCGAGTAGAAGGTTGATCCGTGAAAGAGGAGTAGAATGCAATGTTGCCATTCATCTCTGTACAAGTTGTCAGAAAGTCATTTTTAAATACTGTACAGATCTTAATATATTTGGTATTTCTATTTGGAAATTCTGATAAGTATCACTCATGTATGATTCAGAAGTATTGTTTCCTTTGTTTTACATAAGAAATGGATTAGGTTTTGAGTCTTTGTGTGGTGTTCATGTGGAATGTACAGTGAGGATTCTTGTATGAAGTCCTAAATGTCCTTGATATGTTTCAAACATTTTTTACAACCAGTGAGCTACAGAAGATGGTGATAGATGGTCGAGCAAGTCTCCAAGGAGCATCGAGTAAAGCAAGTTGGGTTGTGAGTTTGTGTTGAACCAGCAGCATAGCAATACCAAAATCCTGATCAACATAGTGAACACGAGCGGAGAAGTTCAACATGAGATAGACCGATCGTTGATATAGGTATCAGGTTAAGTCATGGCGATAGAAGGACATCGGGGAAAGACATAGCAATAGAGGCCATCGGGAAAAGTCATGCCCAGCGGAGTAGGTGGAAATTGACTAGACCAACCCTGATAGTGCCATCGGGGTAGGCTATGTCAATATTCCAAATTTAGATTTTCTTTGGAATTGGTCCATTTGTGAGGTAAATCTGAGTGACGTTATGTGAGATAGAGTTTTTAAGTCTCCTAGAGAAGTCTGAAGTTATGGGACCACCACCATTTACATTAGTATAGGACCACTTACCACTTTAGATTCCTTGGCTCCTTCAGTTCTCAATTTATTCATAGCATCATCTGAATAAGTTGTCTCTTCTCTGTCATCATCCTTGAATCCTTTATATGTCATTTTCCCTTTTATCTTGACTCTTTTTCTAGTGGCTTTCTCTGGTTTAATAGATTTGGAAGGTGTGGCCTTCAATGTAGATGGTTTCGGTGTTTCTGATTTATTTGCAGACTTCTTCTCCAATGGACTAACATAATATTTTACCAAGCTCCTAGTCTATCTACCTATGGATGATAAGGTAAAAGGTATATACACGGGAGGTGAATAACGATCAACATCTATAGGATCTTTTACAATCTTCTCTTTCTCCTTTTCTTTTCATTTCTCTTCAAACTTATTTGTCGCTTCTTCCATACTCTCTTTAGTGAAACCCATCTTTTCACCAGTCATTTAAAATTCCTGTTTGATTTTCCTCTCTCTTGCAGTCTGGTAATCTCTTCATACACCTTAAGGCTATTTCCTACATATGTATTAACCCTCTACTCATTCTTTTCTACAGGTTTCTTTAAGATATCTTCTGCGTAGGCCTCAAGAAGTAGACCATCCACCTCATATCCCATAGGCATCACCCAAGATGTCCTAGGGTCTATTGCTTCCATCAAACATGCATCAATGTCTACCATAAAACAAATAATGTCCTCATATTTCCTTACAATCTCAGGTGGTATTCTATATCTCAATTGCATAGATTCTTGAAACCTCTTGAAATATCCTCATAAAGTACTTCTAGCTGACTGATCACCAATCATATCATAGAATTCCTTAATCTAAATAGCCACAAGTTTATCCTCTTTTCACTTAACATTGCCTACTCCAGGAAATAAACTTGTAAAGTAGAAAAATATGCATACTAACAATGATCCATATTTGAAGGTTTGCATCATATCCTTCTTGATCTTTTCCAAATTTTTTAGAATTTATTCTCTCAGTGCTTCACAGATATCATATTTTGCATCTTCTTTTACCCTTTTATATGCTACATAGATAATAGTGTTGGAAATTGAATTTTTTCTGCTAGAATGGAATGCCTTATACTCGAGCACCATAGATGCAAACTTCACATCAAGATGAAGATTGTTTTTTAGTGTCATCACACGCTTATCCCACTGAGAGCTGGTTAAGTTAGTGACTATGTCCTTCTGGATTGAATTTAGGGAAGGGACCTCACCATTGTCACAGAAAATAGTAACTTCCGTTAGGACCTCCTTTGTAATATTGTAGGGTTTTTCAAGCCAAATAAACCGGTCATGAACTTTTCTTAGAATGTATAACACCCAGTCTATTTCAAAGAAATTTGGGAAATCCATAAACTCTACAAACTCCTTTTCTACCAACACTTTGAATTCATCTTTCAAAACTGAATCCTCAGATACTTCCTTAAACTATTATGCAATTGTATTGTCACCTAATTCTTCCAAATTGCACTGAATGTATGCCCTAACATTTTTCATGTGCAATATACCGTAGGGAACAAATGAAAAAGGACCATCAGGGTTGTCCTCCATAGATTTGTGGGGATTTTTCTTAAATATTGGTCTAGGACACTCTATAATATCAACAATTTAGGGCATATCCATGGTTCAAGCTTCGAAAATCAAACTACGCGATGAAAATACCTTTTTTGATTAATTAAGGGTTAAACCTTGAAACTATGGTAAATCACTTCAATCTTCTTTGAAATCACCCTCAATCACTCTGCTAACATTTCTTCAACTCGCAAGGTGTGAAATGTAAAGAAGAAATGCCCTTTTATTACTTGGCATGCCCAAAAAGTGAAAAATAATTAATGCATTGTACTGGAGCTTTAAAGTGTCTCTGAATAGAGGATAAAAAATATATTGTTGAGGCTTCAAAACATTAACAAAATTCTTGTGAATGAAACATTATGTCATAAATTCATTTGTGCATCTTAATATGTCGATCATATTCACTACTTTATTCAATTTAGGGGTCAGGTAAAGATTTTCATTAAAACTCCTCCTTAGGGCATTGACGTAATTAGTTTCCTAGTGAAATTTCCACACCAAATGCCAATGTGATCCTTACAGTAGCATCTTTTCTTTTCTTTTCTAACCCATGTCTTGCTCATTTCCTTTCTAACTTCATCAACATCAATTATTTTATTCCCTTTATCATTCTGCACATTGTTTCTTTTTACCGAACTTCTTACATTATTACACCTACAATTCTTAGCAATGTGAAAAAAAAATTGCAATTAAAACATATCACATTTCCATACCTTGTGTTTTCTTGATTTATCTTTAATCTGCACTGCTTCACAATGTGACCAAAATTGTTGCATTTGTAGCAGGTTATGTTCCTCTGATTCACATAATTATTCGTGTTTGATCTATATTCATTTGATTTGTGTCCATATTTGTAACAAGTATAAAAATAGCTTGAAAAGGATGTGGTATTAGGTCTGCTCCTACATTGATTTTCTCTATGACCAAATTTGTTGCATGAAAAAAATATCTCATTATTTTTTTGTCTGTTAGATTGCCTCATAGATGTTCTTTTAGGTTTCTCCATCTATTTTTCTGATAAGGTATTATTATGAACATATCCATAACTTTCTCCCTTCTCAAATCCAAGTCTATGTGTCTCTCATTTTTCTCTCAAGTTTCCCAGTTGTTCATCAAGCTTCGCAGAACTAGATTTGAATTTTTCTTTGAATTCATTAGCTGCATCAAGTTCACTCCTAAGAACTTCATTTACTCCTTCAATTTCCTTCTCATTATGTCTAGATTCTTCAAGATCAATCTGCAATTTTTCAATTTCACAATTTAGTTTATGACATTCTTCAGTTTTGTCCTTCAAGGATTGCTCAAGATTTTTCTTCACTTCAATCTCCTTGGTCATCTTCATTACCATAGCTCTCATTTCATGTTTCAAATTATCTCTATCTTTTTTTATCTGTTCAAATTCATATGATTTTTCTTTAAATTCTTGTGAATCATTGGTGCATCCTTTCTTCTTCAACTATTCAACAAGATCTTTCCTCTTTTCCCTAGATTCGTTCAATTCTTCCTTCAATTTCTCAATGAAACTTTCAGCATCCTTAAATCTTGTTTCCAATTCTGGGTTGTGAGCATTTGATTTGTCAAGATCTTCAAGTGAACCCAAGATTTGTCTTTGAACACTTCTATAAACTATTAAATCTTCCATCAGGTCCTTCCTCAAGTTGTTAAACTTCTTCTAAGGACCAAATATTTGATACCAATTGTTAGGATTGAGGAACACTGAGAGGGGGTTGAATCAGTGTTCTAGCACTTTTAACTTTATTAAATTGATTGCATAAACATAAAGAAAATATAATTGAAAGTAAAAAATAGAAGCATAAGCAAAGCATCCACACATTATGACACCGTGATTTTTATCATGGAAACCCGATTAAGGGGAAAACCCCGGTGGGGATGGAACCCACAAGTAATTACTTATGCAAAAATAAGTGACCATGTTAAAGTTTTGAGTACCTATGGGAATGCACATGAATTTAGGGTTACAGCCTAGAGCTCAATGCTCAGATACAACATACAAAGAGGCTCACTGCCATACAAAATGAATCGATAACAATCCAACAAAAAAGAACTGATAAATAGCATCAACTATGTCTGGACATTTTTATGTAAGTACAATGTAAATATGTGTATCGGATAGTCAAACCTTTGATTAGTGATCCATCACACATACAAATCATATCATTATCTTATCCAACCATCACATACATAAATCACCACAAAAACTCAAACTTATATATACATCAGCAAAGATAATAACTCCAATTGTCAGCCTCAATAACAATATGAGTAGCGCACGAAGTGTCAGTCGGATCTGACTTCAAAAAGTGTTCCTAACCTATATATATGTCATCATACATGTTGGCTCCATCATATTTAACTATCAAACCAATTAAATCATCGATCTGATAGGATCGTTGATCGATCCAATAACCAACTATCTATGTTCTTCATTGTTCTATGTATACCCAATACTCAAAAAGCTATAACTCGAACATCTGATAACACTAACTTCTGTGAACATAGATAAAGGTGGATAATACCTCTCTGAAGTTTCTCTTAGGTTCATACCTCAAAACTTGATCATAAATGCCTATATTAATACATATATTGAAACCAATATGTTGTGCCAGTTATCTCATACTTAGCCAAATTTGCACTCTAACTTTCAGTATCATCACAATATAATAAGTAGCCTTCAGAATCGTATATGGTTTTCATCAATGACAACATAAAACTTAACAAGACAAGTATCTATTGCTAACAATAGAGATGTCTGAGCAACATGCACTCATCTTGTGAATCTGCAAACCTACATGTGGTTGTTGAAATGTTACATCTACTATTTTTTAAAGTGTAACACCTCTTTCCACTACCCTCCAATGTCGAGAACCCACCAACCATGTTTAAACTCCATTATTTGGCTTTATTTTTAGGATCTTGTATATTTTTTGGGACTCCCTCTTGGTTCTTGGTTAATTGTTTTATTCATGGCACACTCTCTACATCTTTTCACCATTTTTGGACAATTTTATAGTTGGTTGATCATCTCGCATTTCTCCAACAACCTTCATCACTCTCCAATGTGTGCTCACCTTCTTCCCATCGAGCTTTAGCTTATTGGTCTTGAAGGGTAGTGTCTCTTTATCCATCTATCTTATTTGATTTAGCATAATCTAATATCTTGAGCATTCCCTTATTGATCTATTATCGTTATCATTTATCGATTTATCATACATCATATCTATCCACATTGGTTGTCCATGGAGGCGGAAACACCAAAATAGGGGTTTGACTGCAACATGCCTCTTAAACAAGTAGCCCCAATAATTTTATTATCTTAATGTGTGCATGATCAAGGAGTGGATTGAAGTGATGTATTGACAAATTTATTAGAATGGTTGTAAGGTCTCTCTCTATCTCTTGTGTTCATTTGCACCTAGCATAGTTGATTTCTAGTCTCTCTATACTTTATATTATTTGTAAATTATCTTAGATACCTTCTCTTTATTTGATTTATTAATTTGTACCCATCTGATATGGGTCTTTGTACCCTATCCACGCAAGATGCACATGCATTGCACTGGCATCATGAATTCATGTTCTATTCCTAGACTTGTCTAGACATCCAAGACAATGAGCTAATGACGCCTTCCAATCATTCTTGACTATCTACTCTTTCTTTTCTAGTAGACTAAATATTTTTATCACTTAATGTCATAAAGCTATCTTCATTTTTGTTATCTTGTATTCATAATTAGTCTTAATTTTAATTAATTTCCTTGATCACACTAGCTCACTAGAGCGCTAGTTTAGTGAGGTGGTGGAAGGGTTGATTCGCTCCTTGGTATTTCATCAATCCTTGAGGGTGAGGGATTCCCTTCTGCACAATTGTTAGCATGTAGTTGAACCAATTAATATGTATTCTTAGATGTGTGACAAATGAAAAGTTATATCCATGTTTTAGATTCTACCGTAGAGAGAGAGGCACTAATATTAAGATTAAAGGACACATCTACCTAGTATAACAAGAAACTATATAACATAGCATGAAAGGACATATCCACCTACTACAATGAGAAATTATATAATATAACAATACATTCACCCACTTACAGTAGTTTTCTAAGAATATTTTATCATAAAATAAGTTTTTTATTTTATTTTGACAAGTGTAGTAAAAGTTTTGGTCCATTTTGACATCAACTATTTTTTGTGCACTAGTAGACAAAGTCATCATTTTTTGAGGATAAGATTATAGTTTGCCATGGTATGATGTTGGCAAGATATATGTTCATCGTTGTTATTAGGTTAAGAACCCAAAAGGGTGAGCTATTGGAGGGAAATGGTGAAACGTACAAGGATGGCAAAGTTTTTTAGTATACAAACACATATGAAGCATTATTGAGCAAGCTAAAACCATTATAAGATAGAGATAAAATATTGCACCGCTTGCAATTGACTTGAAACACTTATAAATTATGCACAAGTCAATAAAGGAACATAAATAGGGGCACATTCCTTTAGTTAGTAAAATGGTATATATGTACTCACATGTAAGATGTAGAACATAAAATAGAACATTATAACATGGGGGAGAGATAAAAATTATAAAATCTGAGAGAAATGATATTCTGAAGATAAAAAAGTTTAAATTAAGTTAATTATACAGGAAAAATAAAGTTAATTGATTATGGGTTTGTTTCTAAATCAACCTTACTTGCGAAATCTACAAACACGTTCAATGTGTACTTGATTGGTTGTGATAATTCAATATTAATGAAGTGAATAGTTCTTCGTCTTCATGCTCGCATCACATTTTTTTAAAAATTATGTGTATTATAGTAACTATATAAAAGATGTGTTCACAAAACTAACTATAACATAAGTTGTTATTATCATCTTCTATAGAGTATAGTCATGACATTCATGTACTTTTATATTTTTACAATACATAATTTAATTTTGGTTATTTATTTTTTTTGGGTCAATTATTCTGTAAATTCAATATTTGTATTATATATGCAACACATTACAATTGCATACAAATAAAATTTGATAATAAATAAGCAATAAATATCAAATTTTATTCAAGTGATGTTGCATCTAGCAAAAATGGCTTATCATGTAATGTATCAATTAATGTGAAAAACTATTATATTATGTGACAGATACACACCTCAAGTAAAATTGATAAAATTCTTGTGATAGTTAATACTTATCATGTAAATCTTGGATATCTTTATAAATGATCAACAATGTTTATAAATTTTAACACATATCAAGTCACTTCTTTCTTAGAATCATAAAAAATATCTTAAGTTGTTGCCAATAAAATTCTTAAATAGTCATGCTATTGTCAAATGATCAATAAAATTCTTAAAAACTAGTATATGTATATGTATATGTACATCTATGTATGTATGTATAAGTGTGTATGTGTGCATGTGTGTGTGTGTGTGTGCGTGTGTGTGTGTGTGTGCACCACGAGCTCCTGAATGATACATCAAATATTGATGATTTTTTTTACTTCTAGGTAGTTATGATGAATGCGAGAGGATTCACTATATGCACACAAAAATATAAAAGTGGTAATTTCAAGGTAATGTTTGATACATATTCTCTATTGCCTTGTTAACCAATCACTTTGATCACCCAAAAAAATGCACAACTAATTTAATGCTTATGCACAAACGGTTTGATAATTGTGTACTTTTAATTGGCATATTCCAATTGAAAAGTTATTAAATCATAACCTAATTACAGCGATCAAAACTACAAAATAGTGCAAGACAATCTGCCTCCTGCTTAGTTTAATGTTTATTTTTATTATTTGTAAAATTGAAAAGAAAAAGAAAAATTTCAAGTGAAATAAATATCGGCCAAACAAGCAGCTGTGGTTCCAAGTTGGCCTCCTGCTGTACAGCCTGAGTTGGCCTAGTGGTTAAGAACTTGTACTTTTGAAAGAGTGGTCACAAGTTCAAATTCCAACGGGAGTAGGGTATGTATGCTTTGTTTGTAACACAGTAGACTATAAGGGCCAGTTTGGTTGCACCCCATAACCGGGTTATGCAGCCCATAACCCGGTTATGGGGTGCAATTCCTTGTTTGGTGACCTCTAAATTGAATGTGAATATGGATTTGCAAATCCCCATTTGTGCAAAAATGTGGATGTCCAAATTCTTGCTAAAGAGGTGGAATGACTTTCATCTCCATGGTTTTCATAGAGATTAAAGCCATTTTAACTTTGCCGTCGGGTCCAATGCACTCCAAGGTTTGCATGATTAAATTTTTTTATATATCTTGTCGGGTCCGGAGCACTGCGTCGATTTAACTGTTGGAATGTGGATTTACAAATCCATCTTCCAGGTCAACCAAACAGTCCCAAAAAAT